>PNEQ01087773.1:47764-65817 GCA_003012365.1 Medauroidea extradentata | reverse complement strand
AAGGAGGCTGCCGCCCTAGAGCCGTACAACGCTGTTTACAAGACAGGCAGGCTGCCGCCTTAGAGCCGTACAACGCTGTTTACAAGACAGACAGGCTGCCGCCCTAGAGCCGTACAATGGTGTTTACAATACAGGCAGGCTGCCGCCTTAGAGCCGTTTGACGCTTTTACAAGACAGGCAGGCTGCCACCCTAGAGCCGTACAACGCTTTTTACAGGACAGGCAGGCTGCCGCCTTAGAGCCGTACAACGTTGTTTACAAGACAGGCAGGCTGCCACCCTAGAGCCGTACAATGGTGTTTACAATACAGGCAGGCTGCCACCCTAGAGCCGTACAACACTATTTACAAGACAGGCAGGCTGCCGCCTTAGAGCCGTACAACGTTGTTTACAAGACATACAGGCTGCCGCCCTAGAGCCGTACAACGCTGTTTACAAGACAGGCAGGCTGCCACCCTAGAGCCGTACAACGTTGTTTACAAGACAGGCTGGCTGCCACCCTAGAGCCGTACAACGCTGTTTACAAGACAGGCAGGCTGCCGCCCTAGAGCCGTACAACCCTGTTTACAAGACAGGCAGGCTTCCGCCTTAGAACCGTACAACACTGTTTACAAGACAGGCAGGCTGCCGCCCTAGAGCCGTACAACACTGTTTACAAGACAGGCAGGCTGCCGCCCTAGAGCCGTACAACGTTGTTTACAAGACAGGCAGGCTGCCACTTTATAACCGTATAACGATGTTTACAAGATAGGCAGGCTGCCGCACTAGAGCCGTACACACCTGGCGATAGAAACTTTGTAGCAGCGTGTTAGGAGGTAGATTTCTAAGAAATGCCACTAAATGTGAGTTCGATACCCACGAGAAGAAAATGCATTTAGAACTATGTTTCTATATGTTCGTTTTACAGATATCATGCTTAGCAACATGGTTTCGGGACACCTTAAAATTTCTAAGAATGACTTCCTGACTTCTGTCACGTAAAAACCCCTACCGGTACCGTAAAACAAAAAATAGTGAAGTACGCGATGGAGTTTACTATGCGCTTTACGTAAACTAAAAGGTAGGGCCACCGCTTGAAGTTTCTTAAGAAAAAGCCAACGACTAAAACACTGTGCTCCGTTTTCACGCCCCGCCCATAACAGCGACACGGTTGTTGATACACGACATAGTTTAGCTCTTATCGCCTGCTGTATAGGGCTTTTAATACAAAGTCCGCTTGCAAAAGAATCCCTCCTACCTTTTCCCGGGGAAAACGGTTTTGAGAAGCAGCGTTTTTTCTCACTAAACGCATCATTAAATTCTAAACTAGTTACGCGGAGGAAAGAACTGTGTTTCGTTTGTAATTTATCTTGATGTGAGTAAGGAAACTTGCAGATCAACGGAAGTGGAGGTCAACGAGAAGGTTAAGTTCACATACTTGGAGGCTGCCCGAGTCGTGTAGGCACTCTTGTGGTCTTTGAACCAATCCTGCAGTGGGTTAGCATCATGCTGCAATCACAACAGCGCGACAGACGCGAGGTGAATAAAATAACTTGTCAGCCAATCAGCGTCGATCCAGACGCACTGACGTCACAGAAACCGCGGTGCTGATAACAAGACATCTTTTGTTATTCGCGTCGCGTCTGTATTATAAACTGAATGGTTTTTGGACATGCGTCATTGCTATAGACATTCAAAATTCACGTTATTTTCCGACAGCTGACTAGACTCCAAGTGACTAATTATAAGCTCGCTCAACGTCTCCCGCTGGCTGATATTGTCGTGACTTGTCGCGGAGAATGCTTACACGGTAGAGACCAATCTCTGCAATGACGTAATACATGTAAATGAAGTTCGTGGCCAAATGAATCGCAGATTATGCTCTGTTATGTATAGAAATGTGTAGTTTAGTCTGCTACCAAATGATAACGTGAATTTTGCATGTCTCTAGTCATTGCGAGCGAATGTTGCCGTTTTGCGGGATACTATATTTAGAGACTCGGAATTGTCGCGGGTTCAACGACCAGCAGGCTGTGTACACTATGTCCTCAGATACTTGTATATTGTCTGCTGCTCCAGTGAGTGGACAGTTGTACATGTGACAAGGTAGCGCGGCAGTCAGTGAGTGTTTGCATACAGGTCTGCTACTAATGTTGGTTCAGAGTTCTCAAGGAAGAGTTTCAGTAACACTGGCCCAATTGCTAAATTAATTACCGCGTAAAGGAGTTTGAAATCTAACGTGTTCTCAATTGAATTCGCGAAATTTCCTGGTCTCGAACTATATTCAATTCCGTGACTGTCTGTATGTTGTATGTTAATTGACAACAGCTAATTCTGGCTTTACTTATATGTATGTGTGTGTGTGTTTTTCTGCAACTAGTCAACATATGCTCGCAATGGGTCGTATGTAAAAAAAAGGTGCGGTTTATGAAAGCGCTCTGTTACACATCCATGTGTTTATACGACATTTGCTCAGTTGTTGTGTGAGAGTTCTTGTTCGTCGCTTCTGCTAAGTCGTTTGAAAATTTTACGTCTTTCCTCCGGGATGTCAGCTTTGAATGCTTAACGGTGTATGTGTTGAGTAATTTCCGTGCGTTATTGGATAATACGGGCTGTGGACAGCCAGGATATTCATTAGCATTACCCAGTTAGCTGTTGTTTTACATGTGTCTACACTGCTAGAGTTCTTGTGCGAATTATGTTGTTGAAATGAAATATTCCTTACATCGGACTTCTGATGTAGAACGATCAGCTAAGCAAATTTATATCCCTGCTTAGTTTATATTTTCAGCCACTATAGTTCCTTTGTACCAAGCGAGGTGGCGCAACTGTAACACGTCGTACCCGTATTCGGGAAGACCGGGGTTCGATCCCCGGCTTGCGGCTATCCTGATTTCCGTTTACCATGGTTTCCCAAAATAGCTCCAGACGAATGCTACGATGGTTCCTTAACAAAGGCCATGACTGACTCCTGTCACTAATAGGATATGTGTGAAACTCAGAAACGTGACATTGTTTCACTGTAGGCACCTACTGATTGGTCAAACTAGTAATATAAGTACCTCAAGTCATTGGGTTTTGTTCCTCCTCCTCGCTTATTATGACATCACATAAAGCACATGTTCACGAGCCGGTGTTTTGAAAGTGCATGAGTATCAAGTTCGTCACAAACACCTCATGAATACAGCTGCAACACCAGTTTTGTTGACAGGACACAGGTAAGCACAGTGGCCACTCTAAAAGTCTGCATATGCAGTTTAATAAAACAGTTTTCTGTTTTACATGCACCAGGGCCCGTAAGTCACGAACTTAGCCTGGTAATGGCCAAGTTTCAGTTTCAAAAATTCATCCGAGTAGTTTTGAAGCGTCCGAAGAGTGGGATGATGAGTGACCATGTGATCCAGGTCAGATGACAGAGTGGGCGGCTTATTTTGTATATGTTCAGTCTCTTAGGGCCGATATTATAAACCTCTTTCGAATGACAACCAACTGCTATCCCCATAGAGAAAGCATTGGTAAGCAGTTGGTTGTCATTTGAAAGAAGTCTATAGATACGGCCCTTAGATGATCTTTACAGAAAGATAATTAGTAGGTATATATCTGTAAGACGTAAATTCGTATTCTGATACTAAAAATGGCGCCGCGACTGTCTTTCAGAAGTCTCTCGTAGCTGTATTTCAAAAGTCTCGTGGCTATCTTTCAGAAGTCTCGTGGCTATCTTTCAGAAGTTTCGTGGCTGTCTTTCAAAAGTCTCGTGGCTGTCTTTCAGAAGTCTCGTGGCTGTCTGTCAAAAGTCTCGTGGCTGTCTTTCAGAAGTCTCGTGGCTGTCTTTCAAAAGTCGCGTGGCTGTCTTTCAAAAGTCGCGTGGCTGTCTTTCAAAAGTCTCGTGGCTGTCTTTCAGAAGTCTCGTGAATGTCTTTCAAAAGCCTGGCGACTGTATTTATATAATGATCGGGTTCTAGGGTGTTGTTACAAGACAAAAATTCATGAAAATGGCTGACGTGTGATCTACTACCATCATCGTAGGAGAACAAATCCGACTGATATGTTGCTTGGAAGGAAACAGAAATACATTATTTTATGTTCCCTCAAATAACGTAATAGGTTTTGTAAAATGTCTCTCTGTATATTAACTTTGACATACGACGCAAACGACAAATTGTACACAACACGCCTGCTGCTATATCTTGGCCGCAGATACTAACACAATGCCAGTGCTGCTATCTCTTGTAAGCGCATCTCACTATCTTTTTGCTACAGACGAGTTGATGTTAGAACTTTTAAAATCGGAATTCTAAGGAGGAACAAGAATAAGATCATTTAACAATAAACTTAAGTAATTAGTTGTTCAAAACACATTGTGAAAGGTGAGAAAATATAATTGGGTGAGCAGATCACATCCTTCAGTGTTGCCAAGTACATTGAGGGTGTTCAAGTGGTAAAAATGCATAATTTTATATTTGCTTGGCATAGTGTTAGTTTTATAGACGTTACTTGTGACTACATTTCACACTTGTAGAAATTTTTTAGCTCTCGTAGTTTTCCCATAGCGACATGTCAAAGTCACAATTTGCAAGTTACAGGAACATAGATACAACGAAAACCAAGTGGCTTGCTCGAATTAAATAATTATTCTGAAATTAGATATAATGGGCACTGTGCTAAAAGATTAAAAAACACAGAATGGAATTCCTTTGTACTATTTAAAAAATCATGAAATGACGAAAATTTACCTCATTTATGGCAATTTTTAAAAAAAGACAAAATGACTTTGTTGAGTGTTTTTAAATCTTTTAGCACAGTGCCCATTACATCTAATTTCAGTGTAAATTATTTCATTCGAGCAAGCCACTTGGTTTTCGTTGTATCTATGTTCGTGTAACTTGCAAATTCTGACTTTAACGTGCCGCCATGGTAAAACTATGAGAGCTAAAATATTTCTACAATTGGAAAATGTAGTCACAAGTAACGTCTATAAAACTAACACAATGTCAGGCAAATATAAAATTATGAATATTTGCCACATGAACGCCCTTAAGATTCTGGTAAAGAGAGGCATTAGAGAATATGATATAGGTAGAGACCAGAAAAATTCGCGGTTTCACTGACTTGTAGGCTGGCCTCCAAGAACATCTGAGTATTTAAGCAGACATTATCTGCTCACCGGCTGCTCGATGACGCAGTGATACGGGCCTGCATTTAGTTGCTTCTGTACTATTGGCTAAGCGACTTACAGCAAGTGTGAAATAAGTTACGGGTCAATCGCGAAAGTGGGATGAACATACAGTTGCTGGAATTCTGACTTGGGGCCAAAAGAAAACGCTAATTTTTCAGGTCTCTGTCTATAGGTAGAGATTATGATTCATAGCGGGAAAAATTGACTGTTTGCTAGGTTTCAACGCATGTTCAGCTAACCAGAAGATTACTGGCTTTCGCTTGTACTTAGAGCTGTTGCCCTGTTTGACTGAGCCAATAAGAATCGTGATATTTAATATTTTATGCCTGTTATTGGTCTGCAGACAACTACGTTGTGTTAGACGTACATCACCCAATCATACATTTCACAAGAAACTACAATGTTTTCAAGGGTATGTTGCCATAAATATTTTCGCGATATACCATAATTAGAGACACTGGAAAATCGCGAAAATATTTAGCAAAGTCTCCAATAAACTGTAGTATCTCAGTCGTGACACGTGTGAACAGTTTTCTGGCGAATCACACACGTTCTGTGTTAAAACTGTACAGTTCTAGTTGTGTCTGTTGAAGGGGGACACAGTGCTTCATATAAACTATAGCCAATATAGGTGCAAAACCTTCAGTGTTATACATAGCGCATTGGAGCCTAGCAAACAATCAACTTTTCCCGCGATTTACCTGTCTCTTAACCATAGTGTCTGATCATCATCTCTAGATATAGGCTAAATACAGTAACTAATGACTATCTTAATCGTGTCGCTCATGAAGGATAGTGACAGGTGACGATGTTTATCAGAGGTGGAGTTCAATAATAGACCCCTGACCTATGTAAGCCCAGCTGGTTTACTTACATAACGACGTCTAGTGTCGTCTACACGTGCGTACCGGACGTTTGTTGGAGGATAAGGAAGGAATAATATCACAGCTTGGGCACACGTGTCTTCCTGGCACAAGAGGGTGGCCAGACATCTGCTCGCATCACCTGCTCTCTCTCTCTCTCTCTCTCTCTCTCTCTCTGGCCGTCTTACCTGAGTTTCGCGAGGCCATTGTGCCGACACAACAACGCCATGTGCGAGGGTGGAAGCCTTCTGCCTACAGACCCTTCTCGCCGCTGTTGCCGAGTAATGCAGCTGTAAGCCACAACCACCGTGATATAAGATATGCGGACATGGTGTATATACAATCCCATGTTAAACAGCGAGAACATTATTTTCGTGGAAAACGCCCGCATTAGGCTTATCTAGAGGCGCTTACGAAAATTCACGAGGGGAGGGTAGGTCTGTCAAAATTTCAAGTTTTAGGTGTTAGAAATATTACCCCAGGGAAGTTTACCCGTGTTCGTAATTTCAACTTATGGCTTTAGGTTAACTACTAAAATTAATATATTTTTTTAAATATAAATATAAATATAATACGTGAAATGAATGCACTGTGGAGGTAGCATTTTGCAAAATATTTATCAAAGTGTAAAATATGTAGGCTTTTTTATTCCTGTCATTTTAAAACATTAAATAACATTGCAGCCGGTAATCACATCCTGGTAATCGATAAAACATGGTCACGTGACTGAAATAACCTACCCAACTCCAGCGAGTGAGTTTTCATAAGCGCCTTAGGGTTACAATTCAGTCTGTACTTAATACCTACGTTAGAACACGCATAGTGAATTAATAGAGCCAGTAATTTTTTTGTGAAAAGAAATTTGTGACAATTTGTTTCAATGCCTTATGTGCACATCTGCAGCTGTTCATCGTGGTCAGTGATTGGATGCTTTTAACTCTCAGCGTCTTGGTGTTCTACCCAAAAATCACAGACGTGTGGTATTGCTATAACCTTGTTATGATTCGCGCAGTCATATGAGTGAGCGGTCACTGCACTAATGCATTCTGCCAATAACCATGATGCTTAGCTGCAGATGTGCACATGAGACACTGAAACAAATAGTTGCAAAATAATTTTCACCAAAATTCGCAGGCTGTAAGAATGAAGGATTGAGACGTTTAATTATTGAAAGTTCATAATCATTATTACATTTACCTTTTCGACATTCTATGTAAATAACGACATGCGTTATTACTTGGGCATAATTTCACTTCATCCTTATTTCATGGTAACATTATTTTTCGTTGATGAGTTGCCGACGGCAGCAGAAAACTTTGGCATTCTTAGGTTAAGAGTGTTCAAGTGGTGAAAAATTACATTTTTATATTTGTATGAAATATTGTTAGTTTTATAAACGTTATTTCGGAGTTCCTTTCCTTTCCTCTTACAAAAATATTTAGCGTTGCCAGTTTTCCTATAACGGCATTTCAAAGTCAAAATTAGAATGTTTTGTACTTCATAAAAATTTTGAAAACTAATTAACATAATGAAATGAATTAATTCACATAGTAACTTCGTGTCCCGAGCTACTGCTTGAAGTATGTAAAAATCCACAACAAACATTTTTTGTATTTAAAAAGATAATTCTAAAATTCGCAAATTTTTTGTTTAGCTTAGTATTTTTGTTTAAATTCAAAATTTGTGTGCGTTTATATATGTTTCAAGCGGTATACTGTGACATGTAGTGTGTATGTGAATTTTTTCATTGCATTATGTTTACTGGTTTTCAAGTTTTGTATTAAGAAAAAATATGCAAATTTTGACTTTGAAGTGTCATTGTGGGAAAACTGGTGGAGCTAAAAAAGAAAAAATGGGAAATGTACTCTCAAGTAATGCCTACAAAACTACCTCTAGTTTATACAAATATAAAATTATGATTTTTTCTCACTTGAACGGCCGTAAGAATTCGTTATCCGTATTCCTATTAATAGAAGCGCGAGTATTTCGCGTATTGATTCTAGGTCAGGTTGAACGTCAATGATGTATACTTCACTGTAATTACTGTGGTCGGACGACAGCTGTTTTGATACACATTTGACGACTGCAAACCTGTAATAAATAAGGAAATAAATCGTTGCGAACACACGTGGTACCTGTGTGTACGGTTACAAGCCAATGAATATTCGACTGTAGCCAGTGTGGGTATAGGACCGAAAAGTCTAAGCTGCTACCAGATGAATACGCGAAATAATCGTGCCCCTGCGTATTAAGTACGAGGGCATGTTTGCTACACACCACAAAG
Source organism: Medauroidea extradentata (assembly GCA_003012365.1). Taxonomy (NCBI): domain Eukaryota; kingdom Metazoa; phylum Arthropoda; class Insecta; order Phasmatodea; family Phasmatidae; genus Medauroidea; species Medauroidea extradentata. The sequence continues at coordinate 57,517 of PNEQ01087773.1, read as the reverse complement.
CAACCAAGATGAGTAGCAGCTCAGTGGTATATCTAGCGTTCTTATTTACTTTGCAAATCTTGGATTGGTGCGGACATTAAGAGACATCTTAAGAGGGCGTGGAAGTTAAATAAACTCTGAATTCTTCAATTGAGATCTAAACATCTTTGACAGTCAGTATTGAAAAAACTAGAAAATAGCAATCTTAGACTTTATGAACAAATATTTACCCAGGATGTTGCATTTGTTAAACGTGATCTCTTGAGCCCCAATTAAATGTACAATATTCCGGTGTCAGAGATTGTTCTTCAGATATACGTTTCTCGAGAAAAATTTTTGCTTAGAAAGTTGGCAATAACTATTGTCTAGGATTGATGTGTTTTTATTTTCGTAAATTGGCTTCGAGAAACCTACAATTCTAAACTGATTCTTTCAGCGCTGAATTATATATACCACGCACTCTCAAGGAGGAGTGTTAGGCAATTTTTATTGCAGTTTCAGTTTTTGAGCCGTAACATTTCTTAAAATTGTATTAACAAAATTTGATCTTCGCCAAAGCATAGGATACATTCTTGGTAAACTGCTTGACATAAACAATAATGGAATCATTCATTAATTTGTCATGCATAGAGATAATAGTATAATGCGAAAAATTGTTGTGTCAACATATCCTTGAAAACACTGTAGTTTCTTGCAGCATGTATGATTGGGTGATATACGAATGGCACAACGTAGTTGTCTTCAGATCAATAACATGCACCAAATATTACCGGTAATCTCATTGGCTCAGTCAAATAGGGTAACGACTCCACGTACGTGCAAAAGCCAGTAATCTTTTGAAAAGCGTAACGTACGTTGGAACCCAGGAAATAGTCAAGTTTTCCCGTGATTAACCATCATCTATAATCATACATAATCATTGCAAGATAATTCTTGAAAGTTAACCTGATTCGTTCTTGTGCCCTACGTACCGGCGAATCAAGTGTTCAAATTACCCTTCCTGGCACGGTTGCCAGATCTAAGGTCACGGCCTTAGACTAAAGACGGTTATGTTTCTCGTCTGGGTTATGCAAAATAATTTTTTTAAAAGCCGATAAACTAGGACACTTGCCCTTACTTATTTTTTTCACAATGTTTGAAACCCTGAATTGCTGGAGTAGGGTAGGCATAATTCCGTGATCGACGAAACCTTATCTCCCCCAGCAGGCTACTTAATGTAACCATCCTAAGAGAGTAATGCTGGAATCACAATAGCGCGATAGACTTGAAGCGAATGGTGAGACGCGAATAACAAAACTTGCCAGTCAATCGGCGTCGATGCTTCTGTGACGTCAGCGCGAAATTAACTGCGAATAGAATGTTTTTTGTTTGTATTCGCGCCGCGGACGTGACAAAGCTGGAAAACAGAATTAAAATGTGCGTCCAAATGTTGTGTAACTGGTGAGTTGGTTAATAAATTGCTAATATTTATTTTACGAGACATTTTTGCTTGTTATTACAAGCAAATAATAAACTTTTTAAGCATACACATAATTGTGACTTATGGTTTATCGCGGGAAAACTTGATTGTTTGCTAAATTTCAACGCACGTTCAGCTTACCAGAAGATTACCGGCTACGTCGAGCTGTTGCCCTATTTGACTGAGCCAATTAGAATACCGCTATTGTATTATTTGATGCCTATTATTGGTCTGCAGAAAGCTACGTTGTGTCAGATGTACGCCACCTAACTATATGCGTTGCAATTATCTACAGCGTTTTCAAAGGTATGTTGGCACAAAAAAATTTTCGCGAAATACCATCGTCCATCATCTCTAAAAATAATGTAAACTTGAATGGCTCTCGTACAAAATGTTAGTTTGTAGTGGCAAGGTTTTTTTTTTTGTTAGGAGCACGGCAAGCTAACAAGTGTTTGCAAAATTTCAGTGTCGCGCCGCGTCGTCGCACTATTGTGATTGTAGCACAAGAGACTGGTCTTCGCCGTGGCTTGCGTGGAAGAGTTGGCGCTCGGCTGGACAGTTGCGGCCGGGAGCGAAGCACGTGACGCTCATTGTTGTCCCATTCGACTGGCAGCTGCGCGGGCGACAAGTGGGCCGTGACAAGCACCGAGTACGTGCTACAAGCGTACAAGCGACAGTACCACCATCCTTCCCTTTCCAACCCCTTCTCTTTCTCTATCCTTCCGTGACTCAACGCCGACCGCCAGTTTCGGCCATATGTAGAGCCCGTGATTTTTTGTAAAAAGTATTTTGCAACAGCTTGTTTCAATGCTTTACGTCCGCACCACCTGCAACTCTGGTTTGCGGCTATTGACAGAATATAATATCGCAGAGACATGACACATTTGACTGCACCAACCAGAACAATGTTACCGCGACACCATACGTCCGTGATTCGCGGGTAGGACCCTGAAACGCAGAAAGTTAAAAATGTTAACTACTGACCATGAAGCAGATAAGCAGATGTGCATATAAGGTATTGAAACAAATTGTTCCAGTACTCTTTTTACGAAAAATCACTGTCTCTAGCCGTAAGATTAGGGACTCCTGATTTTCTGGAAAAGAATTCTGTACCAACTTTTTTCGGTGCTTGTGGGTACACATCTGCAGCTCTTATTCGAGCTCAGTGATAGGATGTTTCAACTCTCACACGTCTAATGATTCTACCCGCAAATTACAGACGACCGGAGTCACAATAACCTTGTTCTGATTGGTGCTGTCAAATGAGGGACATCACTGGCTCATAAATTTAAGATCTGAGTACACGTAACGCACAATTCATCTTACCAGTTCCAACTCGAGGAGGAATGTATAGAAGTGTTGTCAGTGGATATTTGCGGGGCGGTAAGGCTTCTCTGCACCAAAAATTCGTAATTTTATAACTGTACCAAACATTGTCCAACTCTTACACATTACAATAACAGTAATTTCCCACCAATACAATGTTTTTCAATTCGATAGTTTTAATGCAAGGACGTGTAAAAGAAGCAATTTGGCTATTTTCGTTACGTACACAAAGTAAAATCAATTCGAACGATACAAAGCTATAACAGAATGACTCATTTGTGATTTTACGTAGTAATTATTTGTATTAAAAAAATACTTGAATTAACCTGAATTTTTGCATACGTTTGAGTATCTGGATTTTAAAAAAAATTGTTTTCAAAGGTGTCATTCTGTAGTGTTTTAAATTTACTTTCTCTCTCAGTTATTTCATTCAAATCATTTGAATAGTTTTTGCTTTAGGTAAGTAATGAAATCAGTCCAATCACTACTTTGACATGCGCTAGCGTGAAAACTATGGAACAGAGAAGTATTATGTTTCTGGGAACTTACCGGTAATGCAATGCTAGAAAGTTGGACAGTGTTTGGTACAGCTATAAAACTACGAATTTTCCGCTGCGGTGCACTCTTATGGATACGCCTCATCCATTGTTTTGTTACAAATGTATCATAATTTGTACATAATTTTTGGCAGCAATAACCCTCATAGTTATCTCTGACGGTATATCGCGAAAATGTTTTGTGCCAACATACCCTTGGAAACACTGTCTTTACTTCGATGATATGCAGTTAAAATGTTTTGAAATATATTTCTTGGAAATACGTTCGCTAAACCATACCTTTAATATATGCTTCGCCTCATTTTTTAACTTATATATTTTCAAATAATAAGATCAGGTGCGTATTTATGGACGAAATTAGTGCTAGGAGTTATTAAACCTATATTACATGGTAAGAAATGCTAGATATTTTAAATTAGCTTCATTAATTCGAACTTCGCTTTTAAATTTCCAACGTTATGTGCCTAATAAAAGGTAAGGTAATTGTTAAATCCCCATTGAAAAAAAATCAAATAAATATCTGGCAAAATGTGGAATCAGGAACAAATGAAGATAAATTTAGCGTGCTTAGTGACACGTGATCTGAAGGTGGTCACTGCCATATCCGCCTTCAGTAGAAGGCCGCGGTCTTAGATCTGGCAACCCTGCCAGGAAGGGTCATTTTAACACTTCTTCTAGCCCTCCAAAGGCAATGGCTGTACCTGATTCGTTATTCTTCCCTACATACCGGCGAATCATAGGTAGCCACTGCCGTTGGCAAGACAAAAGAAGTGTTAAAATGACCCTTCCTGGCAGGGTTGCCAGATCTAAGGCCGCGGCCTGTTACTAAAGGCGGCTATGTCACTGCCCAGATCGCTCTGCTTACATAGGCTTATTACCAGGGACCCCTGATTTCCACGGAAATAATTTAACAACAACTTGTTTCAGTGCCTTATGTGCATACTTGCAGCTTTGCTTCAAGGTTACTGGCAACATGTCACAGAATATTTACGAATACAGAAGTGAAATAGCTGATAGGACAGCGAAGTCAGTCACACACGCCAGCAAAATGGCTTCCCTGGCCAGCAACATTGCGGATATGCCTACAGCCAATCAGCGTAAGGCGGCTGGCCTGCTAGCTGGTAGCCTGACTAATTGGAAACCTGCAGTAACATGCAGAAACCAAACATACACGGGGCTTATATTAACAAACTCGGGCAGCCAATAAGCCGTGAAGTTCACCTGTATCAAGCGAGCCGCCACGTCATTTCACGTCTGTATTACTATTTAGTCTGTGTTGTTGTATAGAGACGTCTTTCATTTGACAGCACCAATCATAACAAGGTTATTGCGGTACCACACGTCTGTGATTTGTGCATAGAACACTAAGACGTGTGAGAGATAAAATATACAATTACTATGCACGAAGCAGAGATGTAAGCGTGTACGTAACACACGGAAACCATTTGCTGCTAAATTATTTTCGCGAAAATCAAGGGTCTCTATTTATAGCCATTGAAGTTACATATTGTTCTTGGTAAAACATAATACGTCACCAAATAATGCGATTTGCATGCCTCTGTCGATTATCTATAAGCTGCCAACCGTACATGCGATCATTTTCTCCACGTTATATAGCGCCACGAATTGCGGCCTCACAATTGTTAAAGGTGTTTCAAAACTATCCGATCACAGAGGAGACAGTGGAGCATGCGTACTTATCGTTCAACATGAACTACAATAAATCAGCATAACTTCGTACTTCCAGTGATTGGATGTGCACAAATTTCTACGCGTTTTTTTTTTTTTTTTGTTTCCACCAGACGATGATAAATGTATGAGATGTTTTGTGTTGCAGTAAGCGTATTCTGTTTGGCGCAGTAAACACGGGGTCAATAACTACACCCTGGGAACTCCGCGAGTTATTTTACGGAGAAGTTAGAATCAATTTTCTCGTACGTACGGGTTTAATTTCAAGTTTTATTCATTATCTTGAGAAATGTGAACCAATAGCATGGCGATCCGGGTTCGATTCCCAGCGGGGTCGGTCCACGGATTTTCGCATGTGGGAATCATGCCGTGCGATGCGGTGGGTTTTCTCGGGGATCTCCCGTTTTCCCCGCCCATTCATTCCGGCGCTGCTCCACAATCACATCATATCACCCCTCACCAGCGCTAAAGACGCTGACCAAAACCTCTTCACTCACTCACCAAGACTCCAGGAGTTAAAACAACAAATCACTGACCATGAAGCAGAGCTGCAGATGTGCACATAAGGCGTTGAAAACAATTGATGCAAAAAATTTTTCGTCATAAAATCGTGGCTCTATTCATTAGACACGACTTGGAGAACCTGAAACAACAAACATGCAAAATAAGTACCGAATCCCGTGACAACAGATCTGGGCTGAATCTGGCTGCTAACTGGGATAACACCCAGTCAACGATTGGTCGATGTTCCAGAATACAGTGTAAAATTTCCTTCAGGCTGTCCAATTCGGGAAGTTTTCGTGTCCCTAACAATAGAAATACCCGAATTTCGCGAAAATATTTTTGTGCACGATGGAATTTAGTTAAAAATGATTGTTTCTATGCAGCCTAACTTTTTCGTGGAAAAAATTACACACACAAACACATACACACACGCACATACACACACATATATATTGCTAATTATTTCGTTAATGAGAATTTTTTAATTAGTTGATAACATTTTGTATTTTGTCTTAGAAAATTTGTCAACATGGTATACCGTATTTTCAACCAAACTGTGCAAACAATTTTTCGATTTCTGTCTTCGTTTAGGATAAAACAAATACATGTTATCGTAAAAGCAGTAGAAATGGTATATCATGGTTTTCATTTACGTGTATATCGGCGCTTCTCTTTTGGTTATTGGTGTTGTGTTTGTGACGAGAGGTTTGTCATTTCACAGGGTCAATCAGAATTAGGTAACTGAGACACAAGATGTTTGCGATTCGCAGGCAGCTAATCCAAGACTTGTAAGAGCTGTTGTAACCGTCCAGTCATTGAAGTATACGTATGCTTGCGGCACTCATTTGCCTGAAGGAATATACCAAGAAGACTATTTTGCTTTTATGTTAGGGGCCCCTTATTTTCGAGAAGCGCTTTTTTGCACCACTTTGTTTCAATACCTTACGTGTACCCCAGGAAATTTGCTTCGTGTTCAACTGTGGAATATTTTTATTATCAGCCAATCACCACGAAACAAAACTGCAGATGTGCACATAAGGCATTGAAACTAAGTGGAGCAAAAATATTTTCACCAAATGTGCCTGGTTCTAGACATGACATGACCTGGATTTAGTGTCTTAGTTATTATTGACTTAGCTCACAAGGAGGTTTAAAAAAAGTCAAGAGTCAATTAAGACAGTGACACTACTTAAAGGTGTTTAACATCACTAGCTTGTGGCCCAAAGAAAACTCCTATTTTTCACGCTCCTGCTAATAGAGCCACCATTTTAGAGCGAAAAGATTTTTGCATAAATTGGTTTCAACGTCTTATGTACACAACTGCAGTTCTGCTCCATTGTCAGTGATTTAATGGTTTACTTGTCTTTGATTTCTTCTGTGAAATCCAGACGTAGGCTATGATGCCTAGGGCCCTGCAGCTGGGCTTTGTGGCCAGTGACTGGATGCCGTAACACCCAGAGTGTGGAGGTTAAACACGCAAATCACAGACGTGATGTGTCACAGTTATCCATGTACTGATTGGCACAGTCAAATGAATAATGACTCTCCACAAAACACTCTGCCAATAATTATGAAGTTGAGGTGCAGGTGTACACGAAAGACACTGAAACAAAGTGGGGCAAAAATCTTTTCGCGAAAACTACCGGGCCCTAATTATGTCACAATTGTCTTACTCTGACTGGTGCAATCTACTGAGAGTCGTGTCTGAACAAAGACACGCTGCCAATAATCATGAAGCACAGCTGCTGATGTGCACGTGAGGTAATGACACAAAACTGTGTTCAAATATTTCTGCGACAAAATGTGGCTGTATATGAAATGATGTCGGCCGCTTGGGTAAGTGGTTAGTTGAGAGTGAGCAGAGTATAGATGAAGTACGACAGGGGAGTTAAGCGACTCATGCACACACCAAGTATTCTCGACGGAGGCTGTATCCAGAGCATGTCGACGCCGAGGGGTGTGATTGTGCGAAGCTAATCGCGCGACCCTTGTGGCGGCCAGTTGGCGCGACTTGCGGCCTCTTTAAAAACTGATCTACATCTCCCCCCTTCATATTGTCCTTCCTCCCCGGGGGACGCCCCCCTCAATTAACTCGTCCCTCGTCGGCATCCGTGCGGCAAGTGCAGCCCCGTTGTAACACTTGCTCCCCTCTGCAAACCCCTGTATCGCACACACACGCCCAAACATTTCACACGACCCACGAGCGAGCGAGCACCAATCACCGCACACTTGCTCTCACCCCGGGCTCCTACGGCTTACGAGAAGACCTCGTCACAGAATAGTTAGGTATACAGAAGTGAAATAGCCCTTAGAACGGCGAACTCAGTCACACACGCCAGCAAAATGGCTTCCCTGGCCTGCAACATGGCGTAAACGCCCACTGCCCATCAGCGTAAGGCAGCTGCCCTGCTAGTCGGCATCCAGGCCAACAGGAAACCTGCAGTAACATGCAGGAGCCAAACATACATGGGGCTTGTATCAACAACCTCGGGCAGCCAATAAGCAGCGAAGTTCGCTCGTATAAAAAGAGCCGCCACGTCACTTCACGTCTCTTATTTAGTCTGTGAGCTCGTCAGGCAAATGGGTGGTGCGTATTCTTTTTTTTTTTTTTTTTTTTAACGAAACCGTGTAACTTCATAGGCTATTGGTAAGGACCCTGTTTTTTCGCGAAAAGAATTTTGCCCCACTTTGTTTCAGTGCCTTACGTGCACATCTGCAGTTCTGCTTCGTGGTCAGTGATTAGATATTTAACTCTCCCGAGCCTTGGGATTCTACCAGAAAATCACAGCAGTGAGGTGTTGCAGAGACTTTATTGTAATTGGCTCAGACAAATTATATACGGCTCTTCATATAGACACGCTGCCAATAATCATGAAGCAGAATTGCAGATGTGCACGTAAGCCACTGAAACAATGTGGGGATAATTATTTTTGCGAAAAACGAGGGTCCCTAGCTATTTAGTTTATCTGCAAAATGAACACACCTTTGAAATAACGCTCCTACAATTTTAAAAAATTCAGTTCGCTTGTTAGAAACATGGCTTTCGGGCCTCTCAAAACGGCTAAAAAAAGGCTTTTTTAAAGACTGATGTAACCCCTGACACACCACCTGAATTCGTCAATTGAAAAAGGAGATGCATGCGATGGCCTTTACTTTACACTACCCAAAAATAACATTTAGGGTCACCGCTGAAAGTCCCATAGGAAAAAAATAACGTAAACCTTGCACGCCAGTTTGGCGCGCTTTGAATAGAGGCGGTATACTTATCACCGAGCGTGATATTTTGGCTCTTACCGATCTGCTGTTCCCACGCTTCAAGCGCGGCAATTTGAAACCTGTATACATAACCCTTTTGGGCGCAGCCTACAACACGTTTCAAATGCATCGGTAGAAATTTTTTTAACGAAACTATTCCACGCGTGCCCGTTGTGCCAATGTAAGAAAAGAAAACACACTTCTTACAAGGACGCAATGTCATTGTTAAGACACTATGCTAATTAAAATACTATTTTGAAACCTTGAAGCACAGCTAAAAACTCCCTTTTCTGACTACCGCATTTCAGAATGCACTAACCTGGTGTGTGTGAAACTCAGATATAATCGTGCACTGAACTTCGCTACGACTTTCCACTACAAACATTATATGATCACCGCTTAAGAGTGTTCAAGTGCGATTAAGTCATAATGTAATATTTTTATGAAATAGTGTTAGTTTTGTAGACGATATTTATGAGTGCAGTTTACTCTTACGAAACTATATTAGATGGCGTAGTTTTCTCATAACGGTGCTTCAAAGTCAAAATTTGCATGTTCCGCTGCCATGCAAATAGTGAAAACCAATTGACTTACGAACGTGAAATAATTCACATTGAAATAACATACTATGGCCTACGTAATAAAATATTTTGGAGAAATCACTCGGACTGTTTTCATGTTCTAAAAAATTGCTGGGTTTGCCACTTTTTTTTCTGTATTTTTGCGATATTTTTTTTTAAACTCAAATATTACGTTGTGGGTTCTTAAAATGTTTTATTGCATAGCTCATGGGTAGAGATGATGGTATATCGCGAAAATGTTTTGTGTCAACATAGCCTTGAAAACACTGACACAACGTAGCTGTCTGCAGACCAATAACATGCATTAAATATTAAAATAGCGGCATTCTTATTGGCTCAGTCAAATAGGGCAGTAGCTCCACGTACAAGGAAAAGCCAGTAATCTTTTGATAAGTTGAACGTA
>PNEQ01087773.1:0-47664 GCA_003012365.1 Medauroidea extradentata | reverse complement strand
CATGGGATGTAAGTTCTCAGTGAATTATTATACTTAAGCTAAAATTGTTTCGTAAGAGAAAAATTTACTCACAAGTATCGCCTACAACTAGCAATATTTCATAAAATATAAGATTACGATTTTATCGCACTTGAACACCCTTAAAGTCCCATAGTAGATCAGCGGTAATCTTGCACACTACTTCAATGCTTGGCTCGTTGTGACGATGCGGCATTTGATGCGCGCTTCGATGTCGCCCTTATAGCTGCGTCCCTTCTGGCGGCGCCCTAGGCTGCATTAGCCTGTATGAGGCAGGAGCGGTAAGAGTGCTGTTGACTGGCTTTTGTAAAGCATTATCGCCTCTCAGCTCGAGCAGCGGTAAGAACTACCGAGACGCGCGCTAGTATCGCATCGCTCCTATAAAGCGCAATACACTAAACTGGCTCAGTGTTGCCGTTGTATCGCATATGATGCATGTTAGAGTGGCCATGTACGTTACTTGCTTGAAGTTAACGTGTCCCGACAACACGGACACCCAGAACGCACACTACAGAACACGAGTTTTATGTCGCAGTATTATTAATGAAGGAGAGCACGAAAATAAATACTTCACCTGATGTCTTTAGGCTAAACTATAGTGAATAGATGTTTAAGTGACGAAATATTTCATTGTTGTGATCGGCGGGAATCTTGCACACTATTGGCTAGTTGTGGTGAGTGAGTGAGATATTTTGGTCAGCGTTCAACATCGAGGTCTTTAGCGCTGGTGAGTGATGACGTGAGGTGAGTGTGGAGCAGCACCGGAATTAGAGGGGGGGGGGAACGGGAGATCCCCGAGAAAACCCGCCAACCACCGGCATCGTCCGGCACGATTCCCACATTTGGTGCGCGCTGCAAGTTTTGTAGTTTTTTTTTTTAAGTCGTGATACAGTGCACATTTAATTTATCGACTGATTTTAAGTTGGTTGGTGTAGTTTACAATTTTAGGGATTATTTTATTTTCAACTAAGCTCTCAAGAAGAAATTTTTCACTACGACTACTGAAAGGAATGTATTACATTTAATACGTCGATTTCTTACGGTAATTCATTAGCTGGCCACTAGTAATTTCTTGAGGTATGTGGTAGCAAATTCTAAACGATTTTGTTGAACAATTTATCTGTTTTCCACGCACCAGTGCCTTTAAGGAGGAATTTATTTGGTAGTATTTGAAAACACTTAAGCGCTGCCTACCCCATAGGCGTAGCTAGAAAAATATTATGTGTTTACATTTTCAAATATCTTACGTGGGTCTCAGTGCCTGCCGAACTTGAAGTATGCAACCACTGATATTTTTGTTCATTTCAGTGTGGCCCACATTGATACATATGTTGGCTGTTTTCCAATACCCTGAAAGCTGTGAGTATTAGCAAGACAAAAAGAAACATTTGGAAATGCATATTCATTAATGTTTTCCAACTATTTTATTCCCCTAGCAATACTTTCCTCTTCTCAATGCAAGAAAAGTTATTCGTCTGAAAGCGATCCATAACCACACCAATAACTGGAGCCAGTGGTTTTTGGTGAACATAATTTTGCGTCAGTGCACTATGAGCACATCTTCAGCTCTGCTTCATAGTAAGTAATTGGATGTTTTTACTGTCAGTGTCTTGAGATTCTACACGAAAACCATACACATGTGGTATGATCTGTATGAAAGAGTTGTGCAATGGGACTGCATGAATGGATTTAGTTTCTTGGACAAACTCCCTTGCGGTACAGATGACTGTCAAAGAAAGCTAAAGGGAAGAGAAAAAACATAAACAGAGTATGCTTTAGTCAACAGGATACATATAGATACAACATAAAATTCCATAAATTGAATCGGGTCAAATAAAACTAAGGACAAACACGTAAGAAATAAAAATAAAAATAAGAAAGAAAAACCCAGACACCTCCTGGGTTGTTATCCTTACATTTATGGAATTGCATGTTGTGTACAGCACGCGCCATAAAGTTGGCGTGTAACGAGCTGGGATGTGTTGCATATAATATTACTACCGTTTTAAATCCGAATGGCTAATTTACATATGTCGATTTCATTCCGGTATTTATAGGCAACTAGGTGTTTTTGCAGCGGCCTGCTGCTTGAATTCTTTGAATGTGCCATTCACTCAGTAGCTGCAACTTGCCATCTAAGCTGGCGCGCAGTGTATGTATCCTGTTGACTATAAGCATGTTCTGCTTATTGATGTTTTTCTATTCTCTTTAGTATTCTGTGACAGACATCTACATCGCAATGGAGTACGTCTAAGAAACTAAATCCACTCTTAGACATGTTGTGTCGCAGTAACCTTAATCTGATTGGCCCTGACAAATGAATGACGCCTCTGCACAAAGACACGCTGCCAATAACCATGAAGGACAGCTGCAGATGCGCACGTAAGACATTGTAACTAGTTGGTGTAAAATCTTTTCACCAGAAATCACAGCCTTTACTCATCCTGTGTACGTATTCAGTGCGAGCTGGCATGGACACAGATAGGGTGCTTCTAGGAGACGATAGTATCGAGAGAGAGTGTGTTATATTAGGCGGGTTGTTTACTACCGGCAGTGAGTGTAGTAGGACGGTAAAAACAGCCAGACTGGAGATGTTAGGATGTTGCTAAGGAGCAATAAGGCGACAAGTGACGTGACACAGCGACCTACCTGCGACTGGTACGTCCACACCGAAGCTAAACGCACTTTCACGCAATACATTTTCTTCACTTTCCTTTCATATTTATTCAGTTCAGTTTCTTGAATGTCATGTAACGTCAGGCTGACGTCATTGTCGCGGCACATTTTGCCTTTCAATTTTTGTGAATTTCTTGAATTTCCTAAAAGTTCTTCGTTTTGATATTGTTTGAAATTTTCTCGAATAAATGTATTTGAGAATAGAAAATAGGTTTTTTTTTACATATATTCAAACCACATATTAATTGAGTTCTGTATGCGAATCAAACCATATTAAAAATAAATACGAGCATTATCTCGTAAAAATAATATATACAAATTGTAAGAAATTTTCGTTGGCTTAAGTAAATAGTTTTGAGTCGTGCAGGGTAAGTAGATAATTGTAAAACAACTACATTGTTAATTGTGTTCATCATTTGTGTGAATAGTTTTCAAGTGATCCCTTCAATGTTTATTGAATCACATTTCTTGACTCGTTGTGGTATTCAATAAACTAAATTGAAGTAATTGAGTTCAATAAATATTTGATCGCTTGTAAGGGCCTTAAGGAGCCTCCCTACTTGCGCTACAAACGCGTTGTAGTGAGTTGCGGCTATTAATTTTTTTTGACGAAACAATGTAAAGCAAAACATATTTGTATATCTACGAAAAGAACATAACACTTCAAACTATGTCACAATAGTTTTAAAAATTGACACGTTAATTAGAAACATCATTTTCGGGCTTCTCATAATGGCCAAAAGCGGGTTTTCCAGACTGCTGTTTATGGAAAAATAACAACCGGATTCTAAAAACACAACTATAGAATCAAGCAATAGACTTTCAACTATGCTAGCCACAAATAAAATATTGTGGTCACCGATTAAAGGGCCATAGCAAAAAGGGTAATAGTAAAGCACAGCACGCCAATTGAGGAGCTTGCGCGGAGAGGCGATAATTCATTACATACGCCGGTTAGTGGCACTCTTATCGTTCCTGCCTCACACACACAAACGCAGCCTATCTAGGGAGGCCCCTTAAGCGTGTTCACGTGGCAAAAATACATACTTTTATATTTGTACTACGACATAGTGTTCGTTTTACAGACATTATTTGTGACTACATGTCCCACTTTATGCCCTTCCCATAACGACATGACAATGTCAAAATTTGCAAGTCACGGAACATAGGAATAACAAAAATCAAGTGATTTTTTCGAATGAAATAATTAACTCTGAAATAAGATATTATGGGCTATATGCTAAAAGATTTAAAACACCCAATGAAATTTCATTGTACTTTCTAAAATAAATCTGAAAATGCTGACAATTTACTTCATTTATCGCAATTTTTTAAAAAGAGATAAAGGTACTTTGTTGTACATATTGCCCATAATATCTTATTTCAGGGTAAATTATTTCATTCGCGTAAGTCACTTGGTTTTTCTTATTCCTATGTTCCCATAACATGATAATTCTGACATGCCGCTGTGGGAAAACTACGAGAGCTAAAATGTGTTTACAAGTGGAAAATCTAGTCCCAAGTAACGTCTGTAAAACGAACACTATGCCGTACAAACATGTGATTACGAAATTTTGTCAAGTGAACACCCTTAAGAGGCAGCCTCACCTGTTTTGTTAACAATGATCATTTTCGTTTAATGCATATAATAACCGACAATGTTTGTTTATAGAAACGTTACATTTTACTCTTACGTGTGTATTATAGGATGAAATCGGTACTGGGAGTTATTTAGCGTTTATTGTTCGGTGACGGAGAATTGTTATCTTAAAATTTAAATTAGCTTAATTATTTAACAGCTACTCTTTAATTTTTCGAATACAATGTACATAATGAAATGTAAAGTAATTAGTTACGTCCCTATTGAAATACTTTTAGTTAAATTTCGCCAAATTTTTAATTAGGAAGGAACTAAGAAAATGTCATCAAAATTAGTGACATGGAGTAAGATCTCCACATGCACGTATCGCAATTATTACGCGCCGCGCAAAATTATTCGGCCCTCCCTTGCCGAACACGATTATTACCGGCCCGTCGCGATGTCTCGCTGAAAGTGGATATGGACTTGTTTGGAAGCAAAGTGACTTGTGAGCGCAACTAGGTATATATATCATTGGTGAGCGGTGACATGAGGTGAGTAAGAAGTGGCGCCGAAATGGTGGGGCAGGGGAAACGGGAGATCCCCGAGAAAATCCGCCAACACATGCGATAATTAGTATTGGTGCAGAGGAGTAACACACCTGACTGTGCCAACAGGAACAAGGTTACTGCGACGCCACACGCCTGTGATTTGTAGGTAGAACACCTAGACTTAGCATCCAACCACTGACCATGAAGCATAGCTACAGACGTGCACATAAGGCATTGGAACAAGCTGGTGCAAAATTATTTTCACCAACAATCAGTAGGGACCCCTGTAGCAGTGATTTCTGGTCGTGAGATTTGACGTTTTTAACTCTCGTGCACTCTAAATCTGAATTAGTGAATATTCACTGATTAACGCTGATGGATGGAGCAGTTTAACATTTTGAATCAGTGAAAATAGTCACTGTTTGATTAGTGAATATTCACTGATTTCTTTTCAGAGTGCCGACATCTCACAAGTGAATCAGTGAATATACACGGGTTTTTTCAATTGTTTTCAAAAACAGTTTTCACTTATTAAATCAGTGAAAAATTACTGGAAAATCCGTCGAAATTCACTAATTAACTTGTGGAATGTTGGCACTCTTTATCGGAATCAGTGGATAGTCACCGATTTCACAGTGGTTTCTCACTGATTCAATTTGTTGAAAGTGCTCCATCCTTCGGCGTTAATCAGTGAATATTCACTAATTCGGGTTCAGAGTGTGCATGTTGGAGTTTTACCCGCATAGACGTGTGGTGTCGCAGTTCTCATGTTCGGACTGGTACAGCGAGTCACATAAGTGCCGTGAACAAAGACACGGTGTCAGTAACTACGAAGCGAAGCCACACAAGGGTAAGTAAAACACTGGAACAAGAAAGTACATAATCAAGTTTCTAAAATGATCGCCCGAAGCAATGGTAAGTGTGGAATATATGAGAAGATGAAGAAGAAAAGCGTAGTTTGAGGGGAAGGATGGTGGCAGTTCTAGACCTACCCTCACAGCAGCTGCAACATAGCAGCGACAGATGTACGCCACGTGCGCCAGTATGGGAGCATGTCTCTCAGACCTGACACAACACACCCTGCCAGACACCCACCTACTACAGTCTTACCAACCTACCACACGCCCAAGGGCGGCTCCAAGGCCCCCCCCCCTCCCACACATCAGATCGAAAAAAAAAACTCGAATCCGAGATGGCAAAATGATCAAAGCCAGGCAAGGCGGGGAGAGGGAAAGATGCCTACCAACGTAGGCAGGGCTGGGCAGGGCCCTCTCAAGGGTTGGCATGACTGACCAGTGAAAGTTGAACTGACAAAGGCATAAGGGTGGGAGAGAATTTTCAATGTTAACCAATGGCCTCTCGTGTTTTGTGCAACAAGGCAGTATATTTTTGTAGTGAAATGCGAGTGATTGTTTACCGCTGTCATCCAGCAGTAATGAATTTGACAGTTTTTATATCGTGGCATACGAGGCGATTGAATCTGATATCTTACATTTTAAGCATTGTAGTAAGTACTTTTAGAAAATTAGCTATTTACCTTTAGCATTAACGGGACATTGTCTGTACACTTTTCCGCAGCAGTCAGTTTAAATTTGCAACTATGAACTTTTTATTCAATGTAAGCGTTTTCTTAACAATAAATTTTGTTTACGAAGGAGAACAAATTCTGTAATTTGCATTTACTTGTTGACAATGCGAATTCATATGCGAAAATGAGTTTTTTTTATTAACAGTTGCATTGTTGTAACTAAACTGAAAATTAGGATGGGTTTCTAGTTTTCATAAATAGATTGGTTGGTTTTTTTTTCCTTCGCTGTAAATTTTAACAAAACTTTTCTTTGATAAAAATGATGGGGTGTAACATCTATGTCTGCAATATAGTTGACGGACGAGATTTTCATTACTGCGAATTCTGAACTCAAGGGCGCGATCGACCGCAAATTTCGTCACCATGTTCTAATTTTTATATTTGTACCGGTTACTTTTTTTCTTGTTTTAGACACGAAATGTGACTAAATTTTTCTCTTATAAAATTTTTTTATCTCGCATAGTTTTTGCGTAATGACTCGTTAAAATCAAAGTTTACATGTTTACGTTTTAAGGACGACACTAAAACCAACTGACATACCAAACTGAAAAAAAAATTCACAGTGAATAATGATGTTATAGGCTACAAATTCATCTGTGTTAAACAAGAAACTAAAAAAGTTTTATATTAAAAAAATTGAATTTTTCAAATCTTTATTTTATATTTCAGCATTTTTATTTAAATACAAAAAAAGTTTTACTCTGTATTTTTATGTACATGATGTAGCCTGTGACGTCTATATCCACTGTCAATTTTTTTCAGTTTGGTGTATCAATTGGTTTTAGATGTGTTTCGAGAAGTACACAAACGAAATACAGCGACATTATATTAAATTTATAATAACAATTTAGGTATCAATGTTGCCTGTTGCCGTCTGCCGAAATACGTGTAAATGTTCTAAGTACACATTCTGAATTTAATGACGACACCTACGTTACAAGAAAATTTGGTATATTTGTCTAATTTTCTGTAAATATTTTAGGACCGGTTTTACCACATTGTGCTAATAAATCTGGTAGTTTGCAAGCCCCAAGTTGAGCGAATCTCCCATCAAATCTTCAAAAGTGTTTTAACTGTCTCCCTGTTAAGTAGTCGGAAGAGTAGTAAACCAAATATTTTATAAACAGTACCGTGAAGCCTTGCTAATGTTCAACTTTTCCCGCAATAAACCATTATCTCTACTAACGTGTTATCAAGTTGTAGATATTTCCACAATAGACACAACATTTTAATTGTGAAGTCTTTATTTGTGGGTAACAAATGGTTACAGTTCAGATCATTCTGATTTATAATAACACAAAATATTAGCAGACATTTCTGAGAATAGTTAATTCCCTGAATGGGAAAAATTACAGTTGTGATCAGTCTGATTTGTACATAAAATATTGATTTATACGTAAAATACAAGATATGCCAGTGGGCAACGGTTATGTTTTATTTAGGTTAAACTTAACGCACACGCGATTGTACATGCAGGTTTCAAGGCTTAATAAACATACTAAGCTGACATTGCAAAAAAAATGCTTAACCAATTACTCTTATTCTTCAAGTACGTTGAAAGTTTATGGTTAGGAAAAAATATTGACCAAATTACTGCCACAAAAACTGCTAAAGTAACCTAATTTCGCACCCTGAAATACAAATTTTTGCGGGGAAGGAACACCGGACCCCCCCCCCCCCGCTTTAACTAGGGAGGGGTGGTGGTTAAATGTTCGGATACTGCATAGCCCACCCTCCCTCGAATATCCTCCCTGGAGCCACTCTTGCACACGCCTTTACCAAAACTAACATGCTACACTCACCTGGGTATTAGTACTCACGTACGTGACCTAAAAATAGTGTTACAAGTTTAAGACAAAAACTTTATATGTGGGCAATTCCCATGAGTTCTTTTGGGATAGAGGTCTTATAATTAGAAACAAAAGAGTTAAATTAAGTACTGAATTTAATAGCTCACAAAGCTACGAAATACACAAAACAGTAATCAACGATAACTCTCACAACACAATTAGTTATGCACACAATTACTACTGTGTCACAGACACGTTAATTAACTTTGACAATTAAAGCACAAAAATGTCGACCATCAATTAAATAAATAGTACAAATCACAATAACATTCAATCGTATGTCCAATCAACAGTCTCTCTCAAATAGTGAAAGTGTACAACCTTAATAGTCCGCAGTGGTGATGAATCACCGTGTGCTGCGCAGCACCCCGAGTGCACCGCTGTCTTCACTCTTGAGGTCTTCGGTTCGACTCCCGTCGCGTACCTCCTCCTTCGCCCGTCAGTCCGCCGCAGCAGTCCTCTTGGTTCGTCCAACACTGCTCCGAAGGTAGCCGCCTGCCGCCTCACAGTAGACTCTGACGTCACCAAGATGTCTTCACCAGTCTCTCTCCACAGGCGTAGCACCTTCCTCTAGCACGACCAATAGCGAACTCTCCCCAAATGTGCCGCTTCTGTGGTTTTATACTCCTTGAAACAGTTGGGGAATAACCGCATTACATGGTTCTAAAAATAGACATTTCATCATGTTTCGGATGTGATTTGAGTCACGTAGGCCACTTCGCAGGGTGAAAACGCAGTTGGGACAGGTATCTATGACGTAGTTTCGGCGGGATTCCCACCATGAGAAACTCGGGCTTTGAGTCATGGGCCAGCCCTCAAGGTGTTACGAAACAGCCGCCGACTACCGGCCCCCAGGCACATGGCACGCAACAATAGTAAAGACTAGAGCCCACGATTTTACGCGAAAAGAATTCTGCAACAGTTTGTTTCAATGCCTTATGTACACATATAAGCTCTGCTCCGTGGTTATTGGCAGAATGTATTATTGCACAGACGGGGCTCATTTGACTGTGCCAACAGGAACAAGGTTACCGCGACACCTCACATCTGTGATTTGCGGGTAGAACCCTAGACGATGAGCGTTAAAAACAGGGCTATATATGTGCCCAGTAGAGCCACGATTTTGTCGCGAAAAGATTTTTGCATCATTTTGTTTCAGTGTCTCGCGTGCACCTCAGCAGCTTTTCTTCACGGCTATTGGCAGCGTGTCTTTGCTCAGACACGTCCCTCATTTGACTGTACCAATAACAGTGAGGCTATTGTGACGCAATACGTCTGTGATTTGTTAGCAGAACCTCAAGACAAGTGATAGTTAAACCGTACAATGACTGACCATGAAACAGCGTTGCGGATGTGAACATAAGGCATTGAAACCGAATGGTGCAAAAATCTTTTCGCCATAAAATCGTGGCTCTACGCCATAAGGCATTGAAACAAACTGTTGCAGAATTCTTTTCGCGAAAAATCGTGGCCTCTAGTAAAGACACCGTGATTTTCGCAAAAAAATATTCTGCGCCACTTTGTTTCAATGCCTTACGTGAACACCTACAGTTCTGCTTCGTAGTCAATGATGGCGTATTTTCTTAGAGTCCTGGGGTTCTTCCCACTAATAGACGTGTGGTGTCGCAGTAACCTTGTTCTCATTGGCGCAGACAAATGAGTGACCCCTCTGCACAGAGACGCTACCAATAACCACGAATCAAAGCTGCAGATGTACATGTAAGGTATTGAAATAAAATGGTGCAGAAACTCAGAAGTACCTGATCATAAGTCGCGAAGTTAGCCTTGGCTTGAGCCAAATGTCAACTACCTGGCCAGTGGCGTATCACTGTCGTGTTTCAAGGCATACTGTGATGAGCAATGACTATACTCAACACTCAGTTGTTCGTGGGACCATCAGATATGCAGTCGTTGGGGGTGCGGTGAGGGGATGCAGACCATTCGCCTCCCACAAAAACGATCCGGGTTCGAGTGAGTGAGAGGGTGAAGAGGTTTCGGTCAACGCTTAACATCGAGGTCTTCAGCGCTGGTGAGGGGTGACATGAGGTGAGTATGGAGTGGCGCCGAAATGAATTGGCGGAGGAAACGGGAGATCCCCGAGAAAATCCGCCGACCAACGGCATCGCCCGGCACGATTCCCACATGCGAAAATCCGGGGACCGACCTCGCCGGGAATCAAACCCGGATCGCCTTGGTGGGAGGCGAGAGGTCTGACCCCTCGGCCACCGCGACCCTCTGGTGATAAAGACACCTGAGAAATCAAACCTCTCTAACTCTAGTAGGCTACGAAAAGAATTTTTAAAGAATCCTACGTCTAAAGGTATCCTTGGATCACAACGCGTCGCAATAAACCAGCGAAACATAAGTAAACTATTACGGCCTTGCACAGTCGTAATAATTATATACATACCAGGAACTGCTAATACTGTTATAACAATGGACGTACTACAATTACGCATAACAACAGGCTGTCACTAACCATTCGTAACGGATAAACGTGTACTATGATGGAGATATGTTTAACTTTTATTTGTAACAAAACATGTGTATCCACTATCAGGCTATACTCCAAAAAATTTGTTTTTAAATGTATACGCGCGTGATTGGACAGCAGTTAACGCGGATGGCGAGGATGATTCCACTTTTAATACCTTTCTGATGTTATTGCTGGTGGTGGTGTTGTCATTGTGTTCTTATCATTGTGTTAAGCGATGTCGGCAGCACAGTTGTGTTTTGTGTTGCAGAGTGTTGAACCAGAGTCCCTACGTAGAAGTCACAAACCACACGGGAAAACTAGGGCGATGGCAGATTTTCGGACACGAGTTTATCCTCACATTTGGGATCATGTTCGCCTACCTAGAAGCAGCCAACTCCAACAGTCGTGTCCGCGGTCTGCCATCACTAATTGTGGGCCTTGCCTACACCACCTGCACTTTCGTCGGGGTAAGTGTGCCTCCCTGACTCATTTCACACCCTCTACTGGAGACTTATTTACCCCAAATATTGTACAAGGACAATACAGGGAAGTCAGTAGAAAAACAGGAGATGTGTTATTTAATTCCAGTTCACGCTGATATGCACGTTGTTCCTTCTACAGTAGCACGTTGCTCTATGGGTAGTTTTAGTTCAATATGTTGTTATTTATAAATTGAAATGTAATCATCATTTTAGAATACAGTTATGCTCTTTTAGTTATTATTTTGATAAGTTAAAATTCAAAATATTTATAAACACATTCTAATACTATTAACCATAGAGATATTTTGTCTGTAAATGACTGACCACCGTAGAAAACAGAGATATAAGAATGTGAATTTTGCTAGTGTTTCTAGTTCACATCGTTGATAAAATGTCTCGTGCTTTAAAAATGCTTAAAAGTTATACTTTCCCATATTGTCCTTTTACGATATATGCTTACCCTGCAACTAGCACAGTGCAGTTATATTCTGCGGTAAGATTTTGTTACTTGTATTTTGAAAAATTTATACACATTTCTTGATTCGTTGACTTCATACACCACTTTTAGAGTAAAATTTTGGGTCTGGACTGGAGTCACAAAGAAGGAAGGAAAATTAAATATTGACTGCCTGTATGTAAATATTTTCAATCCATTTTGACTTATAAACCTGGAGTGAACTAAGACTGAACACTGTAAAGCCTATAGAGAAATCGTTTAGCCAAACATTGCATTACAGTACATGACAAATGACTTGGAAAAAAGGGTCAACAGGTTCACAGGAGCTAATAATCTACTCTAAAGGGGAATAATGATGTAGGAAACTCTAACAGTTTACTATCACATAATTAGTAATATAGTTTCATTAATTATGTGGTACTGTCATATTTGCAAGTATGGAATAATGTTGTTTCTAGTTCAAAAATTCTAAAATGTGTGCAAATTCTTTTAATTACTTTCTAGTTTTCATTCATGACCCCTAACAATGAACACTTGTCACCCCTGCATGTGTGTCCAACATGGTCTCCAGTGTTTGATATTGTTAGGAAATATTTTCTTCCAGAATTTGTGTTCATTGAAGTTTATGGTGTACCTCCCAAAAAAAATAATATATATATACATATGTATATAACACACTTTTATCAGTGTAGTGTCCCCATGTTCTTGGTTGAAATCCGTACAGAAATATTATAAACAATATTTATTTAAAGTTGTGTTTAGGTGAAAACAATAGTGCGACAAGTATATATTTTCTTACATAGAGATGAAATAATAATATTATGTGAAAGTTGTAGTATACTCAGGTGCTATCATCATAATCCACCATAGTTTCTGATTAATATGTATCCTCGTCTTGGCTTTCAATATGATTTCAGTTCTCTTGTGCATATTTTCTATAAATTAGATTATTTATTTTGACGTAGTTTAGTATGCACCTCTACAGCAGATGCTCTGTACATTCTATATTTACTATAAGGTTGACATATGATTTGGCATTTGTCAACTTTCTGCTCTCCAACCACAAGGTCTAAGTGCTGAAATATGTACTGTAAGCTACCAATCAAGTAGACATCCTGTACATCTGTAATCATTTAGTGCCTTGGAACAGAAATATAAAAAGTGGACATGAACCCGAAAGGATTGCTTTCCTGGATGGATAAACTCTGATACCTTGATTATGAATGAGGCATGCACTTGTGATAACTAGTTTGAGAAACAAATTTGTGTTATTTTATACTTTTTTTAGTTTTAAAATGCACTCCAGTTTTTGTGTGCTTTTTTTTCTTTCAGGCACCATCTCTGAACCCTGCAAGGGCGCTGGGTCCTTCCTTCATAATGAACAAGTGGGATGATCTTTGGGTAAAAAATAAATTTTTTCAATTCATCAAAAGCAGCCTATCCATTACTTTATCATGAATGTCGTTACGTTAAGCGAAATTCACTCCTGGTTATACATCACCACTTGTGTGCATTTCTACACTTACACAACTGGGAAATACTTAATTAACCAAATTATAAAATTTTTAAGATTGTGGTAACCTTTAGATAGAAGTTATTTTAGCAGTAGTAAACTAGTATGTTGCTGCACTACAAATATGTAGGTAGGCACAATTTTATGTTATATTTAGGTAAAGTTAATTTTGAAATGACTATTTCTTGTTAATTCATAGTTAACATGACTGGCTTCTTGATGATTGCAAGCATTCAAACAAATGTCTTCCTGTACTGTCAAATATTTTGAATTTCACATCTTTGTTAATTTTTTTGTTTTTTATTAATTCATCAAAATATATGTGACAAATGCAGCCTCAGAAGTTTGAACTACAGTACATACACCAATAATAAAAATGAACATTTTTTGATACTATACCAAGTCAGTTACAAGGTTACCAGTATTTCAGCTACCGAATTCATGCTACACTCTTATGGTTTTAACCATAATCACAAGATTTATAACATAGAGAGGCACACGAGAAGCACAACAAGGTGACAAACAAATAAATACAAAATAATTAAAGGTTCCTCAAAATTTAATTAACTTCTCACCAATGTGACAAATTGTGGAAAGACCCCAATAAAAGAAAATTCACAATTCAATTAAAATATAGGGCTCTATTTACTTCCACACACACGTAATTTCTTTTATCACAACTCCAACATTCTTTTTGTCTATTTGAAAAGATTTATTGACAGTGCCATAGACAAAATGTATGAATCTTGTAACATTTCAATGTTATGTAGTTTAATATCAAAGTCACGAATTAGAAAGATATGGTTATTTCTTAGTCAAATAGAGAATTTCCACTCCCTTATGGATAAAGCTTATATCTGAATTTGGCCAGATCTGGAACTGATCTGGTTTAGGTGTGAATTAGTGTACATTAGCCTTTCCATGATGCCATATCTGGCTGATTTCAGATCTAGCCAGATCTGGCCCAGATACACTTTTTTCATATGGGCTCCATCAGAAAAAACAAGGTTTTACACAAATCAATTCACTGTTAAACACAATGTCTCAGGCCAGTCAGACAAGTTCTGAACACAATGATCACAATTTATATATATCTTAAACCTAGAAAACTCATCAAAAAGATTACCAGCATTGCATTCAATAAATTTAGAGATTATTTTTTTTATCATCAAAGCGCCAATATCCTAACAAGTAGGCTACAGAAATCTGGATACACAAATCCAACAAATTCTTAACCTACAACCCAAATACAATTTAAGCAATTACCGGTAACTAGGAATATCGCGACCGTAAGACAGATAAATCTCAGTACCCTTGGGTAAGGCCCTACAAACACAGTTTTGCTCAGATACACATTTGGGCATAATTTCAGCAATTTGGCTTGGGGGTGGCATGGATTACCAGGAGCACTAAGTCAGAAATGAAACAAAAAAACGGGAGAGCACGCAAAGAAAATCTTTAAAATGTGTAAAAAATGGTATACAGTATTTTTAAGCCTTTTAAGAGAAATTTGCTGTTACATAATTATTGATAATAATCTTTATTTTCCTTGAAACATTATATAAAATAAAGAAAATTCACACACAAGTAAAAAGGAGCCTAAATCAAATGTATCAGTTACTTGAACTGGTTTTTCTTAAAAGTAAAAACCAAGCAGATTATGTTATATACACTAAAAACCAAATTTCAAAATTATTTTATATAATCTGATCACATAATCTTTTTACATAAAATTAATTCATTTAATATTTGAATTGAAAATGTAATTTTTTAATTAAATTGTATAAACAGTAATTTTAATGGAATTTAACTGCAAAAATAATTAGTTAGCAGCTATGGCACATCAGTCCTCCTAGACCAGTGCACTAGCTCGATGATAACCCAGTCAAAAAGGCAAGGTTAAACGCTGGTACATGTCTCTCAATCTGTAGTCAAGTACTCCGGAATTTACTGGCAATAAGTACTTTGGTAGGCTATGTTACATTGTAGGCCAAATTTGGAATTTACACAGACACTGGTGAATTTAAAAAGGTTAGTCCTGAAATGATGTACTTCGCTATAATCCAAGACTTCTGGTTTATTAGATTTCAGTTTACATCGGTATTAAATACACTGTTCAAGTCTTAGCATGGTGGATCTGGTTCACAGAAAATTATAAGCAAATACGCAACACGACTACATCAGAAGATTAGACAAGACAAAGTCAGAAAATTTAGGACACTGTGAACACACGCGGTGAAGAAGAATGAGAAGCCATACTGGCTCTCCGCACCTAACGGCCTACATGTACGGGCGGAAACAAATTTTGTAGAGTTAAAAATTTGTCGGAAAAATTAAAAAAAAAAAAAAAAAGGTTAAAGAAGAATAAAGGCCTCGGTGCTACCCATACATGTTAAATTTGCCACTCCCGATCTTTAATTCATGTAGAAATTTGGGCAGCAGCGCTTCACGCGTCCATCCAGCTTGCGTCATGAATTCAACTAACTATGGCGGAGGATAAACATTCCAGAATGAAGGGCGAAAGGACGCCACACGCCGTGCTCTCATTGGCTGGTTCTCGGTGGCATGACCCGCGTCATTCGTTCCATTACCTAGAACCCTCTAGGGCAACATTATAAACTACGCAATGATAGCAAACAGCGCCAAAGCTCCCGTGGAAAAAGCCAGAACACGAAAAGAAAAACAAAGCTACTGCCTTCTACCAAAGCCACCTGGCCGTAACAGCCAACATTACCCCTATCTGAAATCTAGAACATTCGGGAATAAAAGAACTGTGCCTTTACTCTTCCTTTCCGGAACTGAGACCACTGAAATAAAAGTTACAATTTTAAATATTATATTAGAAAATTAAGATAACACAAAATACTAATTCACCAATAATTAAATACCCCTTGCCCTGCAATGCTACAGCTATTATTTGATCATTCATATTTCCTTAGTTGGAATCAATTAATTCAATTTTAACATTAACTATGATATTCCATATTTTGGATTCAATTAATAAACAAAGATATATTATTTATTGAAAATTACTTTGGAAATATCAACATCGATACTCCTTTCAATAGCTAAAAGAGCCGAAGATGACAACCAATTTTAGCTTATTGTTTCCTGCAGTATGTTTCTAAATGTCACAAGACTGAAAAAGACATCTCATAGGCTGCTAAATTCATTGGAACTGTAAAACACCAATAGAAAAACTATAAAATTAGAGGGCAAGCAATTTTCAAAGACTTCTATACATTGTTGGATATTTCTGTATTTTGATTCTTCCATTTTGTAAAAAAATACTGCAGCTCAGACAGAAAAATTCCCTTGTTGAAAGTGTAAAATTTACAAACATGTTGTACACTGGCCACATCTACTTCGCTTCAACTTAGAACTGGATTTATTTACTTGGACATACTCCATTGCAAAATAAATGACTGTCAAAAGGAAACTAAAAATAATACAAGTTTCCTTTCGACAGTCATTTATTTCACAATGGAGTATGTCCAAGTAAATAAATTCAGTCATGCACTCCCATTGTACAGTTCTTTCAAAGATCATTTCAACTTAGAACCCTGACTTATATGGTTGAGAAAATTCAAGTTATTTTCTTGAAGCTTGGACTCTGTCTCATGCTCAAGTATGTCAATAACAGGATTCAACATTCTCACTTCGTATTGCAGTTGCATAATCTCAAATGAAGCTTCGCTCGCTTTGTCGATGTTTGCCAGAATTTCACATTTCTGGGCAACTCTGCTGTTCTAAATCCTCATTTCTCAGTTACCTCCGTGTAATTATTGAATTATTGAGTAAAATTTCTTCTGTTCTAAAATATAGTAAAACTTAAAGCTTTCTATTCTTCAGTGATTTCACAACTTTGTAGGTCATACTGCTGGACTGCAGGGTTTTTTAACAATAATAAATTACGTCGTGTTAGAACTCTTTGGAGTAAAAGTAAATGAACAGAACATTGGCTTGGCAACTGCTGTCAGGATCAGTATGTGAATTCTCTTGTAAAGCCAACAGAGAGGCTTCAAAGTTATCTGACATAGAACACACAGTTTCTACACTGCAAGCCCATCTATTACCACTCAACTTTAATGTTACAGTTTCACCCCAATAAACATGTTGTAATAAACATTAATGCAAACTGGCATGTATTAAACCTAAAGGAATTATTGCAGTAGAGAGTTTGTTAATATTTAGTTATTTTAATTATTGTATAATGCAGTAAACGAAACAGCCGTTTACTAAAAGAGCAGGAGATGCACAAGGCGATTCCAGTGTAATATCACCCAACCACCACTGAACTCACTGTTGACAAGTGACTAGTTGCTAGGGTGTCACGGCATGGTGAGTTGATGCTTTGTTTACTAGTTGTAGGAGCATTTTACTAAACAGTACAGTGGGGGTTGACGGGATTGCTGAGACAGTCGTGTTGGGTCGCAGATCGCTTATGTCGTGTTCGGTACCCGCCAGCCAGAATTTATTTTAAACTTATCAGCAACATTTTAGTTAGAACTGAAGGAAGAGGGGTTAAAAACTGAATAATTTCTATCAAAATTGTGTATACACTTTTTCAATGATAACTGTGTTTCACTGAGCAATCGTCATTGTATTTCACTGACCTAAATTAAAAAGAGTAGCCTAATGGAAAACATGCAAGTAAAATTCATATTCCTAAGTTTGTAATAGGCCCATATTACAAAAATTTTTGTTTTTCCTTCAATAAATTATTGGGGTGGAAACCGCCACCCCCGAATTGCGCCCATGGATACACATTCCAAAAGACTTTAGTTTTGAAGTTTTCAGTCTATGTACCTGTGCTCTTAATGTGTAGTTAGATTAACTGTAGGGATGAGCCGATATGGAAAAACTGATTACGATTACAGATTGCATAAAAAAATCGAATGTAACTGATTATGTTCTTAACCGATTAATAATATTGATGTATATTACCAATTACTTATTTTAGGCCTACACAAAATAATAAAAAACCTCATATATACGCAAATACACTCCCACCACTATTAATAAATAAATACAACTTCAATTACGGTCGCCAACATTCATATCAGTAAATAAATACAACTTCAATCATGGTTGCCAACATACATACTGTAGTTTATATTTTGGCTCATTTCACCACACCTGTTTGTTTTACTCGGCCTTGACGTGGTATCTCATCGACTGCACTGAACTTGCACTTACAGCGCACCAAACACTTTAAATGTGTGCATGTGACATCATGGTACCAAACAAACAAGTGCTTGTAGCTTGTTTGTCGGCCATATTTGATGTGAGGTATTGGCGAAACACGAAACGGTTATGTGGAAAGTTACACAAAGCCATTCTCAAATGTTCGTAAATGCAAATGTTAAAATCTAATAGAATGTGAAAAATAAATTCCCAAAAAAAATTTACTCATAAATACGTTTACCAAACACATGTTGCTTTGAGAAGTTGCTTCAAGAAATGAAAAGTGTGTGAAACAAACATTATTTTATGAGAACGTGGAATTACTTTTGTATTAAAGGTATTTCCGTTTCATATTCAATGTTATGTATTTTTTCCTGGATGCTAACATCAAAACATTAGCGCTAGCATAAAGTGTAGGCTATTGCTCAATTTGTTTCATGCTGGATCGGTTAATCGTTTACAACAATCGCAGATAACGATTAATTACTGAAAACTGATAACTGTACGATTAAAGTTAATCGGTAATCGAATCGGTTCATCTCTAATTAACTGTTACCTAATTTGTTCATGATTGTGATCTGTATGTAATCTAATTTGTTTAAAAGGCTTGTATGGCAACCAACCAGTTACAGAGATGTTTATGAACTAGCGTTCTTCACAAAACATGTTATAATTAAATTCTTCACAAGTATAAAAGTTCAACTTTTGCTAAGTACATCTGTGTGATGGTCTTTTTACTTTGCCCGGCAGAATTTATTTATAACTTTAGACATAAGGTTTCATCTTTGGGGGCTAACAGTATTGCAACACAGATATTACTATCATAACTAATGTCTTTACAAAATGTGATGTTGCCAATGCCACAGTAAGTTGTTTTGAAAATCGTAACTAATCAAATTTTAAGGAATATCTAAAAAAATATAAATTTGTAACGAAGTTGCATCAACATGCAAATTTTTTTTTAATGTACGTGCAGGGTTATGTGCATGTCAAAGTTGAATAACAGCAAAAAATTTAATTACATGCATAATAAATAAACATTGATCACACACTTCAAGCACAAAGCCACTCCTTAACAAGCATTTTTAAAATACCATAAATATCTATTAGTCCTGTAGTGCCTTACGTTAAATCAAACTCCAACGTCAACATAACTACAGTTGAGTGATATTTCTGTCATAAAGTTAGAGCAAAGAAAAAGAAAGGAACTCCATGTTATTTTCCATGTGAGTTTGCCTTTAAAACGTCGATCATTTATTTCTACAGTTTTTGGGAGAGTTATACATTTAAACCCAATTCTAGCCTATTCAATGTCGCCAAATTATTCTGGTGAAGTTGTTTTTACTATGTATTCCTTATTCTAAAAATGAAATCCTGTATAGTTTTACTGGTTGTCGAATTAACATTTCCATTAGTTTAGGTAAACTGAGTAATTTGCCAAAACCTAAGGTTTATTTGATATGACGAAAGTAAAATGTGACAGCTTTACATAATAGTTTTTGTCTATTCCAGAACACAACTGCTGCAACTCGCTAATATGTTCCACTTATGTAGTGTATGACGGAACATGCCAAATGTTTTCCGTTCTTCTAGTATCAAACTGGCAGGTGGCGCGGACTGTAGGATATCAGTAACTCTTTGCCCTCCCCTCCTGATAACAGCACTAGGGAGCTCAGACGCCAACTTAATTGGCGACCATAGTACTGCTTTTTCTTCTTAGTTGTATTCTTTATATTGATGTTTATGAGAAAATTAATTTGTTTTGTAAACAAGTGCTTACTACGGATGGCACAACTGCTCCACTTTTACATTTTGCTCTCAGAAAAAGAAAGTATTTTTCTAATATTCTATTATTAAAAGATTTTTGTTATAAAGTTTTGATAGCAAAGTTAATATGTATGTAATTATTATAATACTATGATAAATTTAAATCTTAGTATGCAAGAAACAATGTAACACTACCGGTATTGTTTTTTGAGAGAGAACAACATTCAAATTTATTTTCCAAAATAACGGTGAAACTTTCTACGTATTTACCATTTGCAAAGATTTGTTAAGTACATATCAGTAATTAAAAACTTTTGCCCATAAGACTCCCGCATTATCTTTGTTGTTTTGCTTACAGTAGCGGCCAGTATATAAGTGCACAAGTGCACGTGAACACCCAGTTTTCTGTGAAACATTTTTGTAAAATATTTTAAATGTTCTTGCCTGTTTCGTAGTGCCAATACAGTTTGTAATGTTCGTCACCCATCATTAATGCAATGAGTTTTTATTCTGTAAAGCTGCGATGTTTCAACACTGTACTGTGCAGGGGTGCCCATCCCCCCAGAAAGTATGACGTACCCCCGCCTCCCCCAGCGAATGTTGTAACAAAGTAATAATAAATAATATAAAATAATTTTGCTGACACCTAGCTTTAAAAGCGGGGGTCCGGGAAAATTTTGATTTTTAGGTGCAAAATGGTGCTATTTAAGCACTTTTTGAACCTAAATAAATATATACAGCAGATAGAAATGAAAATGTAATATTTTTAAAGGTATCATTTTATTTCGGTGAACAATTTTCACAAAGTTATCTTTATCAGACCCGAAACCTTTTACCCTTTCTTGTTCTGGCACAACCAGTTATTGGAGGCCTGGGAAACGCCGACTGCCAGTTTATGGCCATTAAGGTAAGCACGACTAGCCTATCCACAATTTTTGGTTATCCAACCAACTCGTCCTCTGCTTTACCACAGACAATTCGGGTTCTACTGTGTATTAGCATTAAGTATGCCATAGAAATTAAAAAATATAGTTGAACACATATTTTTAAAAAAATGTTGCACTAGTAAAACTTACCATTTTCTGATTTCAGTTACATTGCAAAGCATTTAATGTACTTAAAAATTGTGAGTTTTCAATGCCCACCATGGCTATATGGCATGTAAAAGAGATGTGTAGTAATCATATCATATTTCTTTGAATAACCACCTCCACATTTCCGGCACTAGCGAACCAAACATCCAACCGACAGATAAATGCATCGAAACTCACTCTACTGTAAAGCTTTTATATTTCATGCCCTCGTCCGCCAGTACTACGGGACAGCAAATAACACGAAATACTATTTCTTCATACTTCATACACCTAAATAGATTAAATTTCATCAAGTATTTTTCTAACTCAACAAATATCAGCTTAGTCGAATTAAATACCAATTAGGATTTCCAATCCAGAAGTTCGTGTTCGATCCCCGGTGAAGTCATCACAGTTTTCATTTTTTTTTTCCTGTTCCGAACGATAAATTTACGGCCTTAAGAAAGAACAGCTGCATGATACATGATATCTTTACTATGCCTGCAATAGTTGGACCGAAAAAAGTGAATAAAAATTTACTGTGAAAATGAAATAAATTGATTATGATTAACTAATTAACAAGTTCACATTACTGATTGATTTGTGTAAATGAATGGGTGTGACTAGTATCTTAATGAAAAGTAATGTAGAAAATCTAAAACAAAAGTTTCATTACAAATTTATTAGCGTTATCATATAAAATATTTATGACTCTAGTTGTTAAAAATAATAGCACTCAGAATTTCAATGAAAAAAGTCTTCTGAACTTTAAGCGATGAGGCAACAATGTGCGCTATAAGCCCTATAATGCAATTATATGAGTGAGATAACTATGGCACACATTATTTTCGTAATCCTATATTTTTTATGTACAGATTTCAGCAGTGACTGTATAACTTAATGACGAAATCGGCTGTATAAAATATCAACGAATTTCAATCGAGTGATTTCATATTCTCATGTGCAGCTATTGTGTAAAAAATTCTGTTAAAGATGTAAACCCAGCAATCAGCGGCAATTATCCAGCACGATTCCCACATGTGAAACTTCTGGGGATCAAACCCGGATTGCCTTCGCTGTACTCGCTACACCAACCCAGTCCCCGGAAAATAATCTGAGAAAAATTTCATTTATACAGCTGAGTATTGATTGATTATCTTGATAATTAACTCACCTCTCATATTTTCTTTCCTATGTATTTCTTTCTTGGAACACTGTCTTCTCGACCTATGGCTTCCAGCTGTCAACATCACATTTCTTATTAAACTGAATTATTTTGTATTTGATAGCCAAATTATTTTAAGTTTTGTAGGCACTGCTTTTTACTGCAATGTTCCGACCACTTGTCCTGTATTACTATTCCATAGCACAATAGTTCTAAACACCTGTATTTAAAAAGTTTTTATTGTTTTCACATGGATAATTTCGCAAAAATACCAGCACTGCTAACTCTCCTTGAAATATTAAAACACTATTGGAAAAAATATGCATTCCCACAATATACTGACAACTCAAAACAATCGACATTCACGCTCACATGAACTGTACGTGACTGGCAGAAACCTCTCTAGACAGTGCTGGCCATTTATTGTAAAACAAGGAGTTGGCAATAACTCGGCCACATTTCTCGCAGGGAGAAAGAAAGAGATAGAGCCTGCTCGCCGTTATATAGGTACTGATAGACAGATGCATGTCATGCGTGCAGGCGTGCCGGAGCGAAATTTTGTGTTGGGAGAGGATGCAAAGACTCATGTATTTTGCGAATATGCACATACCCCAAAATACCGGGGTGCGGAGGTCCTCCCCCGGAAAAATTTGAATTTTAAAGTACAAAATTGTGCAATCTAGATGTTTCTGAACAGAAATATTGAGTATAAAGCAGGAATCACAACAAAATTTTTTTAAAAATTAAGTTAGAAATGTATTACATATACCCTAAAAATGTGTGGGAGGGGACACATGCTTTGCCTCCCACAGAAATGTGTTGGGGGGGGGGGAAGCAACCACCAGCTCCGGGCTTACTGCACGTGGCTACTTAGTGCCTCTCCTTTTTCCCAAAAAAAAACCAAAATCACCCCCCTCCCACAATTTACACTCTCTCTTCCTCAACTGTAGGCAACAGCCCCCCCACTTGTCCTCGGCCAAGGGCAAAAGAGGAATAGTAAATACTTCCAACAACTTGTTTTCTTTTTTCTCCCTCCCAATCAGTCATTGCTCTTTTCCCCTTGTAGAAGAATTCCCTTGAATTTATGATTTTTAAATCTTTTTTCAGTTCCCCCCCCCCTGAAATTTCTATGACACAACTTGCATCATAAACCCCCCTGTCGGTACCCCTGGTACTGTACACAACAGAGCTGTGCTCTTGTCTCTGCCTCTCTGCGCATGCGCAAGACAAAATGGCATCACATTATGGAAGTTTTAACATTGGAGAAGTGCACAGGTATGACTGTGCTCATGTCAGTTGATCGCCGAAACGGTTCCTTTTTTTTACCTCTTGGTGGCAGCACCTACCGGAGCAGCTAGTGTCAAATCATCGGAACTATAAAACACCTCGCTAGATGCCAGCACGCTTTGTATAATATCAGATCAAACTGACATTCTGAGCAAAAATATCAATGTGACACGAGCCTTCAACAAAACTGGTGAGGAGACGTTCAGTTGTTCTTAATGTAAAACAAATGTCAGTAATACAGAATGCAAGGAAATAATATTTAAATAACTGACGTTACGAATAAAGAAAATATTAATTATGATTAAACTGCCGAAAATGATAATCTTAGAATAAAAATTTTAACTAGGGATAAAATTATACATGCTTACTGTTTATTTGTGATCCACATTGAAATTTACCTGAAAATTAAATAAAGGAAAATGAGAAAAAACATTCAGTGCTAGTAATGAAATTTTAGCCCACGTTCTGTATCATAACAAGTTTACTAAAACAACACAAAATGTTGTTTATTGCAACAGTTTGTGATAGTTTTTAAATACAAATTTTCTTTCTTAATTATATTTCGTGATAATGTGGGAACATCCATTATCTGACTTCACCAGCTGCTACTGCTTGCTTAGCTACAAAACTGTTTAAAAAGCCACAATATTAGTGGTGCATTACTTTCTTGCATGAACTTACTTTATTTCATGTCAGCAATCACCTTGGATTTGCATTCTGGTCTCGTGAAATTCAGAATTATAGACAATAGGAATAGTTGAAAATGATGTTTCCCCACATTTTAGCAGTTTTAATTTGTGTTCCCACTCTTTGTGTCCTCGCTGAATATCTGTCAGGTGATGATTTTTTTCCATTACAAAAATCAAAATCATATACATAACTATCCTGCAGCAAACATTTTATGTACACAAACATTGTTAAACGCTTCATAGATGTATGTATGGTAATTGGGTAGACTTCGAACTTTCACTGACCTATTGTCACCGCTGTTGCCATGTTGTTGATACCTGTAAATATTTTTGTTAGTTTGCCGAATGTTAAAAATATTCTTGATAACTGATAAAATCAGTTAAATTAAATTATTATATTATGCTTATAAGTAGAAATAGCCATATTATCCCCATATATGTACGTGGAAAATTGTTTGAAAATGAATACTTCAAATTGCTCAAATACTTCTAAATTTGGAAATCTGGTATTTGTTCTTTCAAACATGAATAATACAAATTTATTATTTTAAAAATATCTGAAATTTCAAATATTTGCACACCCCTATTCACTAAATGGTTTAATTCATATTTATAGGTAAATAAACTTTAATAAAACAATTTCTATTAACATAACATGCTGGCCTGAGGCCTGTATGTGCAAATGGAATTACTGGTAACATTTATTACGTTTCCCTAAAACAAAGTAAACAAACAACATACCGATAGTGATACGAAGATACTTTCTGGCCCTAAGAGCTGCCACACTGCGAGAATGATTACGTTTGCGTAGCATACACATAATCCTTGAATTGAGACACAATACCCTTACAACACTTGACGTACTTAAGTGGTCGTGCCAGATGTATGACGTAACTAACCCAATTTATAGTTTGTGACACATTTTAACTACAAAGGGTGGCATAGTCCTGGATTTGTCCTCTTTGCAGCTAACTAAATAGGCAGTGCATGCTGTAACACCTTCCACGCTTATTACTTTACATTGAAACACCAACCACTGAACACTGCGCTGAACACACACACTGGGAAGACGGGGCAGGGACATAGTACCATGCAGCTTGCAGGCCTGTAGGTCAGAGTTTGGGCTTAAGGCCAGACTGTAGTATCTTAAAATATACTGATTGCGTGTTTACAAATAGTGCCACCGCTTAAACTACCATAGTTACAGCAGCACAACAGTAGGCCTGCATACAATTCAGTACTGCAAGGCACTTGATTCATGTACCTGTGCGACACTTATCACATGCTCCCTTACATGCCTTAACCATCCAAAATAGCTTCAGGTAAGCGGAAGCAGGCACACTGACCTTAAAGGAACAAATAACTATGAAAAAAATTATACTGTATGTTGAGATGTTTTCATATTATTTACAGTTTAAATTATACATATTGTTTGTGTTTGGTGTTTTTCACTACTTTATACTGAACATGTTTATTTAAAAAAGTTTGCTGTTTATGTTCTTTTCAAACATTCAAATGTTGGTGTGAATGTTGCTGAAACTAATTTCATGGTTATATTAACAACAATTATGCAATAGTAAATATAGTTTTTCTGTGTGGAAAAAGATGCTAGCAGCACTTTATTTTTATTTGTTAACTTGCACCAAATATGTGCCTCAGATACGTTATGATAGGCAGATGTTTGCGGAACAGGCAGTTGGTTCTAAACCTTGGTGAAGAGGGGAACCCAGAGGCTTGCCAACAAGGCATGCACCGGAGGAGAGGGGACAAGCTAAGACTAGGGAACTCAGCCTTCAAGACATTTTTCATTGACAGTAGACCTACAGTAGAGTATAAAAACTGTACATGATAGGTAATGTTTTCTTTATCAATGGTTAATTAACAATTTTATTTGTGCAGGTGGCATGTCTTGCAGAATTTAGTGCCTGTGTTCTGTGCACACTTATTTACGAATACCTTCTCAACCCAGTAAAGACACCCGAACCATCTAAGGAACCAACTGATGGAGGTAAGGCTACAAATATTGTTTATTGGCTGTACACAGTAGAGACACCTTTCTATAGTAGTACCGTATTTACCTGAATGTACCACTATGTGTTTTATTCCTATTTCTACTTTCCAAAAACTGGAAGTCATCTGTATTTTCAAGACTCATTGGCTACAATTATGTGCTTTGTTTAAAAATGCGTTGTTTGGCATTTAAAATCTGTGATGAGGTCATAAATTATAAGATCATGTGGAAAATGAAGGTTTTCACATTTAAATGTAGCCAGTGTAAACAGTGTGTTCATTCCAGTGCATTACGTTTATTTTGTATAACGTAAATTAATAGCAAGTACTGTATTTTCAACAGAGTTAACCAATCTAAACCATGCTTGATGATGGAATAAATCTTTAAACTACTTAACCAAAAGAATATAGTAAAATTATTTTTTCAATTAAAATTGTTCAAAATTTTTGTAGCTTTTCAGTTTGTAGGAAAAATTGTTTTTCCTTTTTAGACCAAAGTGAAACTGTACAGTTTATCTTATATTTAGAGTCATCTTATTTTTTGGTAAATATATTTTAACATAAATGCTGCCATGAAATAAGTATGCATGCAGGTACAAACAAATGATGCTCACACAAAACTATTAAAATTTATGAAACCACCTCTCTGATACTCACTAAAATTATATTTAGGCCTATACAGTGAAAACATTGTTATTTGCATTCAAAGACATGGAAAGT
This sequence comes from Medauroidea extradentata, assembly GCA_003012365.1. Lineage (NCBI taxonomy): Eukaryota > Metazoa > Arthropoda > Insecta > Phasmatodea > Phasmatidae > Medauroidea > Medauroidea extradentata. The sequence continues at coordinate 20,576 of PNEQ01087773.1, read as the reverse complement.
ATCTGGTTTGAAAGATTATAAATAACTTAATACAGATTCAAGGTGGAAGAAACTCTCAAATTGGTGCATGTAGATCTATGTGGATCCATGGAAACTGTGTCCATGGGAGGCAGCAAGTATTTCTTCGTCGTAATTGATAATTTATCCCAGTACACTCATGTGTATTTCCTGGCTTCTAAGAACCAAGTTTGTGACATACTGTGCACTGGTAGAAAACCAAACTAGCCATAAGATCAAGACCTTTCACTCTGACAATGGGACAGAGCTGGTCAACCAAGAGTTCTCCAGCTTCATAAAAAAGAAGGGGCATCAGGCATCAGTGCGCAGTCAGGCACTCGCCACAACAGAACGGCATAGCAGAGAGGGCTAATCGCAAAGTCATTGAGAAAGCACGATGCCTACTACAAGATGCGGGACTGCCAAAAATTTATTGGGCTGAAGCGGTATCGACAGCAGTCCACCTGAACAACAGGTGCCTGACTACAGCTGTCAGGATAAGACCCCATTTGAGGCTTGGTACTTGAGAAAGCTGAATCTTGATTATCTGAGAATTTTAGGCTGTGAAACCTTGGCTCAAATACTGAAAGAAAGGAGGCAGAAATGGGACTCATAATCTGAAAAGTTGACATTCGTAGGCTACTGCGATGACACCATGAATCCAACTACCAAAGAAGTCAATATTAGCAGAGATGTTTTTCTTAAAGATAAGTGGGTAGTGGCACAGTAAACTCTGAACTGTGTGTATAAAATCCCTAGTGAATGTGGAAGTTTGTACATAGAAGAAACTGGCAAACCTATCACCGCCCACATCAAATAACACAAAAATAATACTAAAAAAGGTGAAACTGAAAAATTAAGACTGGCCGAACATGCTCGGATATACAGTCACAAAATACTTTAGGAAAATGTGGCTACAGTAATTCTGAAAATAAACCAGACTAAAAGAAAAATAAAAGAATCAGCATTCATTGTCACCAACAATAATGTCTTCAGCCAACAAAGTTTAGAACTAAAAAATATGTGTGTTCCTCTTATTAGAAAAAAACTGTTTTGAAATAGAGACAATAAATAAAAGAAAAATGAAATATTATAAATAAATAACTAACAAAACTTTGTAAATAAAATAATAAACTATCCATTGTCACAATATATAAGCCCATTACAAACTGCACAACCATAAGAAGACAGCTGCACTGTCATTGGCAGAGCTTGAAGTAGGCACCAGTCCTATACAAGATGCTTGATTTTCCAGATGTTACACAGTCAATCTGCTGGAGATCCTTAGACAACAAGGACAGCACAAATAAACACAGTGACTGAAATGGTTGTAGACAGATGTGATGTTTTGAGAACTAGCACATGTTTCCATCTTCTGCCGAGACGCACATGCACAGTATGGCAAGCAATGGCACTGGACGAACTCAGTACACCCATAATCGGCCGATAATTTTGAAATAGGCGGAGTCTTGCAAAGACTGACTATGAGATGGCGTTACTGTCGCAGTTCAGGCACAGTTTTCATATGAAACGTAAATTATATTCCAAGAAATATGGTATTTAATACATTAGCTACGTTTCCCAGATCACATGAGTTAATAAATGTTAGCCAGCATTAATTAAACTCATCCTTTGAATGTATCTAAGAAATATTGTTTCCGTTGGTTTATAATTCGGATGTATACAAATTTCACCCGGACCACTTCTGAAACAACTCGAGTTGAAATTTCATAATACCCAGACTAACCTCGTTACTTTATAAAACACTATCACGTAGTTAATTTTCTCGCATTCTTGCAGCAATCAAATACGGTGAATATTAAATTTTGCTCCCAAATTATCACGTACTTCGTAACTATATAAGATTGATGTTATAAGAAATATTTAATTCCAAAAGACAGTTTTAAAATTGGTCCACATTTGCGAACAAATCAATATAGTGGCGGCAAGTATTAATGTTTTTCCATAATGTTTTCATTCAAATGTATCTACAGCAAAGATTACAATATTTTAAGTGAAGATGGCTACGTGTTATATTATTATGAATACTTCATTAATATAAAACGTACTATTTTCCTGCTGGAAATGTAAACACAGGCCATGACGTATTGTGCGCTATACGTTAGGCCTACACACAACATTGCAGTATGTTTTCCTTTTGTTTTCAGTATAGCAAATCATTGCTTAGTTTTGCCCAGTATAGCAAATCATTGCTTAGTTTTGCCCGGAATCTATAATATAATATATACTTAGATTTAAGTCTTACATTTCTTTCAGAGACGTATGAATATGACCACATCACTTGTCGTTGTTTAAAAAGGTGAGAGGTTTTCAATGGACAATATTGTTTGCCTCTGTTCGTATGGACAACTCGTTCGTACGGACAAATTATCAGAAATCTTGAGTGTTCGTAGAATCTGGGTTTTAGTGTAATTACATCTATTGTCCACTGGCCAACTAAAAGTGTAGTTATTTGAAGCTCTCCCTGTCTTATAGGTTTAATTTGAAAGTAACAAGATTGTTTAATTTAAGATGGCATTAAATAAAAAAATTATACCTGGAGAAAAAATTATTCATAGTCTATGTCTTATATTCCTGCTTCTTGATAGAACAAATGTGTTTACAGATGTATCCAGCATACATTCAGATGAAGAAACATATGATGATGTGGACAGACCAACAACTGCGAAGTGTGAAGTATCCATGCGTGCATCTGCTCCAAGTAGACCACTGTCAATCAACCCTGGCAAAAAATCAAACACAGCTTCACCTGACGGTATGTTGTTTATTCAAGTTAAAGTTAGCTGGCATTGGTAATGCTAATTGCTAGGAAGTTAACTTAGAATGCAAGAAAGAAGTAACTTATTGGTTAAAATCCTGGGTATATTTTGACCCAATTTTTTTTAAGTAAATTTATTGTAAGGGAAGAGAGTTTAGGTTGAGTGCTGCATGGTTACACACACAACAAATAGAGTTTCTAATTAGCAATCCACTTGCACAGACAAACATTTTTGTTATTTTGTGTTTTTAGTGATTACATAATGCATGGAGAAGCAAATTAAGACCAAAAAACTTATACTATTTTACTATAAACTTAATAGTAGGGCTACTGTATTACATAAAAACTAGTGCAACATTTTGAGGCTAATTTGTTGGGTCACAAGTTAAGCTATAGCAAAATACACGAATTACATAAAAAATTGGGATTGTTAACAACTTGAAATATTTTCTCTACAGCATACTTAGAGTAAGTTTTTGATTACCTGTACCATAAAAATAGAACACTTAGAAGACAACTCTAAACAGTTTGTTTGTTTGCTTTTGTTGCATGTTTGATCTGCCCACGGCATGTACATGTTACTGTAGCTTCAGATTAACTGTGCTGAACAATTTACTTAACAAAAAAACATACTTTTCTGTGGCAAAATGTTAAGGTACAAATATAAACACAAATACAGAGTACTGTATACACAGATAAGTTTGAAAACTGAAAATGTTGTTTAGTTTTAAAAAAAAACTTGGATTATGCAGTGATAATCTTGTTTATATCAGTTCTGAGTCGTTCATATTTAAAATACACATTAAATCATGGGTTTGCTTGTTTGCATGATCCAGCAACTTTACGATGCAGTCAGTATCCTCTTTGCGGTATTCTTAAACCAAACATAATATTCCTCACTCAAGTGTATATTAGTAGATTTTTTCAAAGAATTTCTTTTTACTTGATTTTCAAATATTATTAAATTTCTACTCTTGTAAATGTTAGCATAGTTTGCACACCAATACTGTATTTCTTTAACAATTTCCAAGTACAGTACTTTTTTTCTTTTCAAACAATGTTCCAATAAAATTTTTTTATTGCCACTTGAATGTGGGTCCAAAAACTAAATATTTCAGAGTTACAAAGCGATAGGTGAATTCATACCAGAAACATGTGTATGCGAAACAGTAGACAGGAAATGTACTATAAACGCACAGAGCTTGTAATAGCATCCATTGCACTCCAACCAGAATACATCTTCAAGGAAGTGATGCAACTTGTAGGTACCTCAGGAAATTAAGGTATGATTGTCCAGTCAGATGTTAAGGGAGGAATTTGGGTCCTAGAAGTTAATCATTAATGATTCCAGCCCATATGTTTAGACAGAATCGCTGTTGGTGGTTGTCCTGATGCACATCACGAGGATTGTCATGATCCCAGGTATGAATGTTATAATAACTGGTGATACCATTACGTGTAAATCCTGCCTCATCAGTAAATAAGATGCGGGGTGTTGTAAATGTGTCTGCAAAATGTTCTTCTTGGTGCAAAATCCGCCTGATTTAATTCTTGCACTCGTTGAATGTAGTATTGGTACATAAGGTTTTCATGCAGAATTCTCCACATAGTCATGTGACTACCACATTCCCTTACATCAGTGTATCTTGTGCTGTCATGTAGATTGTCACTTATATCACAAAGAACCTGTTCATAAAGCTCCATGCTACGTACTTCTCAAAATGAGACTGTCTCTCGAAAGCGTTGGTGGATCCTGGTGAATGTTCTTGGACAAGGTACCTGACTGTTAGGGTACATGTCTGCATAAAGTACCTACATGTTTATACAGTTTGTTCACTCACAGAATACATGTCCTCACAATACTATACAACACACATTCAATGTACTCACAATTCCGTACCATTACAGACATGGAAAATGAACACAAAACATTCAATGAACGATAAACTAATTTTGTGGTCATGGGAGCAGGTGTCTAGCTGACGGTATTACAAGCTCCAAGATATTATAATTAATTTCCTATCTACTGTTTTGGTTACATATGTGTTGCTGTTATAATTTTACCAATTGCTACATAACTCAGAAATAAGTGATTTTCAAAACCAAGGTCGCAAAATTTGTTGTTATTTGGTGTGAGGAACACATCCTCAAAATGTCTGAGGCCAATAAAGATAAATCATGTACATGGACAAAAAGTTGTACCAGTAATGAAAATTGTATTTGTAATCAAAAATCGAAAATGCTTGTGTATTGTTCGCCTTAACACACAGATATTCAAACAGGAATACCCCCACAGCCCAAGTTTATGCTGCTACTTTTAGACAGGATGCTGAAGTGTAGGATCGGTTGTCTGTGACGTGGAGGAAGAGTAGGGATAGGAAAAAAGATGGTGCTCAGTTGCATCAAACGGTGTTCTCAGATTTTTCTGTAAACTGTTCGTTCAGGAAATTTCCTCCAGAGATAGGTCAGCATGAGTTCAACACATAGTACAACACATAGTATAGTATACTGAAAAATGTTTTGATTTAGTATGAATAATCCAGAGCCAGTTGTTAGCTACAGTAAATGGCAATATATAAGTAATTCAAAAAAATATGAGTACTTTTAAGGACTCGCTCTTTAGTTTTGCAGTGGTTTCGAAAACATTTTAAATGTAAATTAATACATATATCAACAATTCATTCTGGCAGTTTTAACATTTATATATCATTGTTTGTATCTTAATTTTTCTGTTGCAATACACCAAACAGATTTTTAGACTTTTGTCCCTGAAATAGCACAAATTTTGTAGTCAAAATAAGCCAAAACGAAGCAAAATAATTTTTGATAGTAAATGGTACATTATTTAAAAAAAAAAAACTCTGTCGCAAAATTGTGTATCGTATGACTATACACAGTCTCAAATTTTTTCAAAGCATTTAGTTAAAAAATATTTAAGTTACTTGCAACTGTTTGAAATAAATGAAAGAGCATGGCCTTAAGGTCCCTTAGCAGGCATTAGCTACTAATAAATTAATTTAATTAAGTCCTCAAACCTAAACATTTATTGTAAGTGAAATTTATGTAGTAATTTTATCAATAACACTGTAATTTTATATTTAGAAGTGGCATAAAGAAAAGAATTTTCTGAACGATGTCATTTAGTTGAGTCTATATGTGGAATTAATTTTGGTCAGTGCTTAACAGAGAGGTCAGAATCACTGATTTGGAGAAGGGGGGGGTGATATGAGATAAGTTGGTGCAGCAACTAAGTTCAAAAGATGGCAAGGGGGAAGGAAACGAGAGTGCCACAAGGAAACCTGCCAGCCAACAAATGAAACAGCAAGTCTTAAAAAAAAAAACCGTAAAATTAGAAGGCAGTGGAAATATAATTATTGTAAATTTTTTACAAGAACTTAATGGAAAACAAATTCCCATAAAGTTGAATTTTCTCTCGAACATTGTTACAAAATTCCATAGTTTTCAGCAAATGACAAATTGTTTATATAGAGCATCTTCATGGGATGTTTATCTCAGTGTTTTAAGATTAATGTCATACACTGTAGTTTCAAAAATCTTTACTTACTTTAAGAATATTGTGGGGTTTCTAAACATTATGACAAATTAAGTTATGGTGTTCAAAATGTAAGTAAACTGTTTTTGTTCTTGGATAAGTATATATTGAAAATACTATTACATCAGATTAATTTTTTTGTGTGAAATAAAACCAAATTTTGTTATTGTGTGGAAAAGAGGTCATAAAGGTGTGATTTCTTTTTTATAAAATTCAGATTATAATGGAAATATGTGACTGCTTGTTAGATTTGAATGTAAGTCCACTTGTCAGAATGTAAGTTTTCACTACTGACTTTCATGTCTAACTATACAATGCTAATATCCTGCCTGATTTAGAATAATGATGTAAAATTTTGTGTGTCAGTGATTCATCTGTAGACAACTATGTTGGGAATAATGGTTGTTTGCAATTTTTGGGCATAATTTAAAAGGGTGATTTTTTTCTAGTTTTTCCTCCTTTAACATTATTTCTCCACATCCATGAAAGAATCTGTAATGTCATTTAAAACCCTGCTGATAATTTTCTTAAACTGTAATTTCCAGACATTTGAAGTTTATTTATCACTAATATGACAATTGTGTAAATATTACATAAAATTGTTGCCCTAAACAAAGTGATCAACACTGGCAAATATACAGAATGTTCCAACAATAGTTGCCATCACATAATGGCAGTACCTTTGATTTGAAAGACTTATAAAGGAAGTTTATAAAATGCTTATGAAAGCTGCACCTGTTTCAGTGACAGAAAAATGGTAGCATGCGGGTGTACCATTTACTTTTTACAATCGTGCGATGTGATTACCTGGTAGCACACTCTCGATACATATCTGGAAAATGAATGATAGTTGCAAGATTATCGATTGTGTGCTCTGAGATATCACAGTTTGCACAGCAATTGACAGTGCACAGAAATTAGAGGACCTTATGCTTGGTGTAGCATAATCATTTTCTTCAGCAAATTATATCACACTGCTGAAGTCATGAATTCCATTTCTCCTGCAGTTCTGCCAGCGCCATGTTTGTTGTTTAAAAAATTGCAATTATTTGGCTGTACAAATATAACTTTTTAAATACGTTATTAAACACAAAGAAATTTTCAAGCACACAAATGGTACAAATGATGGTGTGTAATAGTGTGTAAGTCAGTGCTCTTTTTATCATGTGTGTAATTAGTTTCACATCTGTCTTGAAGTTATTTTGTTATCAATAGTATGTCCTGGTCCATTATTTATAATGTCATTTTACAACTTTTATAGTATTCAAGACCAACTTGTCCAAATTTGAATTCAGAATTTGCGATAATTGCCTGTTGTGATTCAGTTTGGTTTATACATATAAAAAAACCACCACTCATACACAAATCACCAATATTGCAGAAGGTTTTTATGCAATATTATGCCATATTACCATTGACATCTATAATAAACACATTTTAAATGTGTACATTTGCTTTTTCTTATGCACAACAAAAATCTTGGATGTCATTTTTTTTCTAAGAACTTCATAATGGTGCACGCCATTTTTTGGGACAAAAGTTTAATTAAATACATGCTGCTATTATGCAAGTAAATTCGGTAACTATATTTCTCTAAATTTTTTTGTTTTGTAATAAACTTAGGAATATGCTCCATGTTCCAGGTGCTGTGAAGACCTTCTGCTCAAATATATCAGCAGCATCAGCTTTATATTCTGCTGTGCCCGTCAAAATTGATACGGGGGAGCCAATATATGGTACCAAGTCACTCTATTCAAAGAGTCCACTTCCAGCACGTGCTGGTCTTAACCGTTCTCAGTCTGTGTACAGTAAAGTTCCTTCTGGTAACAGAGAACATGATAGCTTGCCCCGCCCAGGACCTCTTGTACCTGCTCAGTCATTGTATCCTATGCGCTTTAACCAAAATCCAATTTCAATAACCCAAAACATACAGAATCAGCAGAACCAACGTTCTGAAAGCATATATGGAGTTCGTGGAGTTGCTAATTCCGTGAATCGTGGACAGACTGGTGGTGTCTACAGTGTTACACAAAACAACACTGTAGGGAAGAACAAAGGTAATACAAAGCCTGGAAATGGCTTGGGCTGTAGTCAAAATTCTGGCTCTAACTTAATCTCCAGCAGACCAGAATCCATGTATGGAGCACCAACAAAGAGACACGACTCCTCAGATTCGTCTTACGGATCATACCATGCAGGAAATCCCAGTAACAACTTTAGTACTAGAACACAAAACCATGGGGGCAATTACTTGAATGGAGGAAAGACATCCAGTATCAGTAGTACGAAACAGGAACACCATTCTCCTCAAGGCCATCATCATCATATATTTTCTCAACTATCTTCAGCCACTATCGTCAGTGCATGCAAACCTATGGCTACTTTTCACAATAAACGCTCACCTGACCCTCAGTACTGAATACCAAGAACTTAAGCTTTTCAGCTCCATAGAGAGAACACTGAAACTGTTTTTAATGATCCTGTGGCTCTCAAAGTGCATACAGCATGACTACATATCTGTACATAATTATTGAATGTTTTCTTTTCGTATGATGTGAAAAAACTATAGTGTTGAACATTCAAGCATAATGTGAGTGTAAGTGTTAACTAAAGGAATGCTTAAATGTTGTGCATTAGTTTAACACTGCAGTAGGTGCTGCAAATTACATTGTGATTGTAGAATAGTTGGAAAAGACTGAACAACATGAACAGCAAGTGTAAACATGCCTTTTTTGTGATATTTTGTTAAATGAATCATTATGTATTGTTCTTTTGTAAAAGTTTCTTAATTTTTATTGTTCATAAAATCACTCGTATAGGCCCTACATGTTTTAGGTAAAGATTAGGCCTACAAGTAACAGTAATAAATATATATAAAATAATTTACCATGTCAAAGAGATGCATCAGACAATGTTAATAATATTGATATAATACAGTACTAAACTGAAATAGAAATTTTTACAAAACTTTGCAATATTTGGTTTCTATTTCATAGCTTTTTAGGAAGACTTTTTCATTCCTAAGGAAAACTGAATGTTAATCCTAAATGTTCTTAGGAATGTTGATAAAAATTATCTGTGTACCATTGTGAACTGATAAAAAAGTAATATGTAACTTGCTGTACTGTTGTTAGAATATCATTTAAAAATTATTTTGAAATAATTTTTTCTTGGCAGAAAAAAATACACACATGTGTATGTGATTGTCTATATAAACACATAACCTTACATACACACACAGTTTGTAACTCAATTAAACATGGTATACTCCAAAGTTGAAGTGTAAAAAATTTACATTTATTATTTTTTTGATAATGACAAACATTTTTGTATATTATTTATTTTGGAACTCCAAAATGGCACACATAAAAAAACTCCTGCTTATAAATATTAAGCTAAACTTACTTTCACAGGGAGAGCACAAAGAGAAGAATCTATTCAACCACATGTTTATCTAAAACTGAAGACCAGTTGGTACAAGGAAACTATTTTAAAATCATACACTATACTGAAGAATTATTTTTGAACGATCTTAAAAATAACTGATAATAACTATCTCAGAAGCACATTATACAACTTCCTGTAGTTAAAAATTAATGAAGAATTTTAAAATGCTTGAACAAGCAAAAGTGAAATAGGTGATAAAATCTCATCAGAGACATGCAAAAAGGCAAACTTTAAAACAATAAAAAACAAAATAAAAGAACTGAAAGATAAGACAATAATAATAGAAATTAAGCTTCTAAGGCTGGTATTACTAAACATTTTTTATAAGGGTTTAAGTTCAGAACATTACTTATTCGCGACTAATCTGTGACATTTCCTTGCCGTAATATAATTTCACATACACAGTACGCTTAGCCCTACAGACAGCTACACACGTTACAACATATTCTACCACTTGCTGGACGAATATTGTTTTTAATAACAAAAGAGAAAACAAAAACAGTTGAACCATACAGAAAATAAAACTTTGTGGCAGCAGGAATACTTAATAATAAACCACAAGCATTTTAAAAGCCTAAATAGTCCAACATCAACAAATTTGTGATTTTCAAAGCATTGCAGTATACATACATTTACTCGGATGATATTACGTAACTGAATCAGCAGCTCAGATGCTAAACAGTTGGATCTGCAATTTTATTTGGGTTCGAAACCAGGTCACTCAGAGTATTTTATTTTACTTTGTTTATATTATATAGCACAATAAAATAAAAATGAGATTAATGTTTATTTCCAAAAATATTGTTTCTAAGCATGAAAATATCTCAAAAAAAAAATAATAAGTTGACGTGAATAATGAACCATTGTTGACGAATAGAAATTCTCCCCCCCCCCCCCTGTAAACTGCAGTCAGTATTTAAGAAAACCACGTTAGTGTACGTAATTGAATGACTTGATAATTTGTTCTTAATACTCAAAAATCGAAGGAAAATTGAACATACGATCAATAGGCACCTTTTGTAAACCGCCCTACTTAGAAAATATGCAAGTGCAATTGTTATATACTGTTTAAAATACTGATACTGATTATATACTGATTTAAACACATATTTGTAAGATACGATACGTTTAACTTACATTCAGAAGTTTTGACTATGTTGTTATTTACAAACATTCCAATATTTTTAAAATTAATTTCTGAAATAGAATTTACACTAGTAAAATAAAACGAATTTCATTTATATTTTTTACGTGAAGAAGTCATATTTAATCTAATGTAATAATTAAATGTGTTCATGATATATTCACCTACGAAAAAAAAAAAAAATACATAAAGCTGTAACGGTATGTTTCCAAAACAGCTAACGTGCTTTAAATACAGTATTTTAAGCTTTCAAATTTGTAAAAAATATCTCCATTCTCATGCCGTTATAACTAAAAATGTAGTTAAAATGTATGAAAACAAATTACAGATTCCTAATATCTAATTCAAAAAACTGTTTGTACGACAGAAATAATCTGCTCGCTGGTTTAGTGGCTTGTGCATAGAGGTGATAGGACATTTAATAGGTGTGCCAATGCGTTCTTAACGTAATCTTTTTTTTTTTTGTTCTTTGTCGAGGGGAAAATTTCAAGGTAATTGATCACATTAAAAAAATTATAGTTTTATTTTTTTAAGTAAAAACACACTTGCACATTGATCTGATGTGCATGTATCGAGAAAGTACAAGCTAAACTTATAAGACTACGTTTCTTAATTTGGTGCAAATAAACAAAAAAATTTTCATTGATCATGTAGGTATAAATAAACATACGAAAAAATATTTTTGTTTCTTTATGTGATGCTATCTTCTAACATTGTGGACCTTCAACAATTGCAACTAATTAAACCAAAGTTTGAAAATAAAGTTTTAAAAATTACATTTTCTTAGAGTTGGCCCAGTTGTTATAGAAAAAAAAATAATATGACGCGAAATCTATGAATATAGAGGTCGTTCATTATAAATGTTGAATCGTCAAATAACATTAAATACACAACTCCTTTTGTAGTTAATGCAGGACAAAGTGTGTTAATTTAAGATGGTGATAGCTGATGAAAGTATGTCGACAATATGTCCTCAAATTTTTCTGTGAAGTGAATTACAGTATAGTGATAGTAATATTAACATAAAAATAACCACAAAATGTAATTTCTTAAAATGTAAAGCAAAATAAAACTGTGAATAGTGTCAAAACAATTAAAGATCAAGTAGTTTATTTGATTAAAAGAAGAAAAATTTTGAAGTAAATTTTAAACTATAATTAATTTCATGTAATCATTGAAATTACATTTTCGATTTACTTTATCATAAATTTCTCCACGCGTTGCTAATAAAATCTATCCAGACTCATCCTATGTTTAAAACTGAATATGAAATACTACAAGTACGTTAATATCAAACATATGTACCAAGTTTGGTGATTTTCAGATGCGTGGTTGGTGTAAATAACTCAAGTTATCGAGAAAACATAGATACTCACATTGCCAGCGTTTTGATAGGCTGATATAAACGACGTGTGTCTTCAAAAAATTAGTTTTTAATATTTCATGCAAAAAAAAATTTTATATGACAGCCATTTTGAAAATATGAACAAATTACTTAAAAGCCATATCGACTTAGTCTACTGTACTATATTTTTATAAAGTTTGATTACATTCGCTCTGTATGTTAGATTTTTTTTTAATGTGAGGGAGGAATTGAGAAACACACAAACGGACAATGGGAAGTAGGCTTTAAGAAAAAGAAGGAAAGCCTTTGTGGTCCTGCATATGTGTGCAAGTCATTATGGTGGCCGTTTTCCCAGTCCGCTGAGCGGTGTGCTGAGATTCTGCCGTTTCCAGAGTATTGTAAAACTACTTAATGTACATGGGTGATGTCTGCTTAGGAATATTATTCAAAGAATGTTACACATGTGTATACCCATTTCATGTTCACTAGTAATCATTAAATCATATTATCAAAAGGGCAAATATTGGTGTTTTTGAGCATTGAAATCTTGGTACAGAATCTTCTATAGGTTACAGATGTGTGCAACTCACCTTTATCGTCAAAATTACACCTATGTCTCGTAGAGGTGTGATGTTGGCGAGAAGACAGAATGCCAGTTTGTTACTTGCGCCTAGAGGCTAGGGTAATGCGTGATGCGTGTACTTTCTCGATATTACAGCATCTGCATTTCAAGGTCTTGAACTGGCAAAATACGTCCACTTAGATAGCAACTTATAAAAGTGATCTTACTTTTTTTTTTACTTTGCACAAGAGATTGACATTTTAATTTTAATACTTTAATTTCAAAAGTTATATCAGGTACTTTTTAATCTATATTACTATATTTGTGATTACTTCAAGTGTAAAACTATTTACAATGAAGTACATTATGTTATAAATATAAAAAATAAACATATTTTTGTTAAATAGCTGTTAAAAATTACTGCTGCTTGTTCTATAAAAAAGCACTGCCAAGCGCTTCATTCGTTTATAGCCACACACGGGACAGCAAATAATAATCCGTGACTGATCCGATACCATCTCAGGATGTTTCGGAATACGGGCGTGCGTTAAGTCTCGACCCTTGCTTTTCTGGAACCTGAGATGGTAGCACATATGTAGTACCTTGTGTTTAGGAATACAGGCCTAAGTGAACTTAACTAACCAAAGCAAATACTCACTGGTAAAAATCTTCACTGAGAAAAAAGTGAAAAATAAAATAAAAGAAAACTAGAAACCAAAGGGAAAACCAAGTAAACATCAAATTACGCATATCAAAAACAAAAATCACCAGGTGAACCAAATATAAAATTAACTGGAACACCCTTTAAAGCTTTGTTATGTAATGATAGCTTGAATGTGCAAGACATTTTAATTTATGATCCATCAACTCTGCATTATTTAAAGCATACGGTTGTTTGTGGATCATTGATGTATGTTACCACTCTGCAGAGAGCCTATTTGGCTGTTCCCAAGGTTCCACTACTGAATACATCAATCTCACATCATGTCCAACGTGCATCCTGTCATGGTTGATGGATAGAGATTTAATGAGACAGGCATTTTATGTGACTCTACTCATCATACTTTATTCAGGAACTCTAGGTCCGTCAAGGACACTGTCATTGATTATGTACATGTGAACTCAGAGAGAAAGAGAGAGAGAGAGAGCACCACTCTCATAACAAATTCCTTAGTACACATGCTATGACCAGGCTAGTGCTGCTCACTGTACAACATTCTTACTGAAAAGAAATTAGAAAAGAACCAAATAAAAAAATTACTACCAATCTAGCAAAACTGAATGCTTGAAAAAGAAAAAAAAAACGGGTCATGTGGTGTGGTGCTACCATGGTAATCTGGACTTAATTATCTCTGGTGAAGTCTCTCCCAATTGTCCAGTGATGAACTATGTATCAGTTCCGTTTATATTCCGACAGTTACTTAAAAATAACTGTAACTAGTTTGATACTCAGTTTCAGAGTTACTGGTGAATGATATATTCACTAACTAATAAAGAACAGCTGTTTTTCTTAGTATATTAAATTTGTTATGTCAGTGAATTCACACCAACTTGAGGCAACTCATCTCAGTATGAGATTTTAAAAGTTTGTTGCAATGGGAGTTTACAATTACAATTTATTGGTTTGTAGACATACACCGTTGCTCATATTTTGCTGATCAAACTTGTGTTGAATGACAAAGGCCAAAAAACACAGAAAAGGACAAAAAAAAAGCAACACCAGAGGAATCCTGTCTTTTTTTATATGTAGGCCTATATATTCGACAGCAAGAATTCTAAAGATAGAATTCAGTAAAAAATCGACAAAACACCCAGATACAAAGAACCAGATTCCCAATATAAAAAAAGATGGAAGTAGACAAGAAACAGTCAACAACCAACAGACAATAAACAACACAAGTTAAAAACAACGAAAAATGCATCGTTTCACGAATTGCGATCTATTCCCATCTTCAGGCTGAGACACAGCTGGTCGTAACACCAGGATGCACATAAGACCACACACAACTCTTAAACAATATAGATGTGAGATGGGGTATTGAAGCATGAAGGCTACTTTTACAAGAGGTAGCCATCCTTATTGCAAACTTTCTAGTTATATAACAAGCACTTCAGTAATCACTGCTGTAACCAATTATTCCGAGTGTGTACCCATACGGAAGATAGTGTTTCATTTGGTTATTTGGTATTATAGAACTATTTGCTTGGAACCCTGTTGAGTGTTTTATATTTAAAAAGTGT
This sequence comes from Medauroidea extradentata, assembly GCA_003012365.1. Taxonomy (NCBI): domain Eukaryota; kingdom Metazoa; phylum Arthropoda; class Insecta; order Phasmatodea; family Phasmatidae; genus Medauroidea; species Medauroidea extradentata. The sequence goes on along the minus strand of PNEQ01087773.1, from coordinate 5,508 downwards.
CTTTTAGTTAAAAAAAAAAACATGTTATAAAACTAACAAATATATCATCAGTTTTGTATACTTATTGGGTCACATGACCAATCAGAGGAATCTACTGTACCAACAGTACCAACTGGTCTTTTTAAAAACAACGCCAATACATAATTAAAAACTAAGTTATACTGCATTTTCTTGGCTTGTGGGTGTGAGCCGCGTCTGAAGATTGTCTTGCGACGACACCCACAAGCCAAGAAAATGCAGACAATGGCCACGAAAGCCCGCGATCTATTCTAAGTTATACTGTTTATATTGACAGTTTATGAACCACTGGAATATATGGTGTGCTTAAAAAATTATTATTAAATTCAATTCCACATTTGCAGTTAACCTAGAGTTCTACTGACATAGTTTTCTGTGTTCTGCTTTGTTGTCTAATGATAAATAGCATTATTAATATGTTATGTTCCAATTGTATTATGTTTGCAATTTTATGGATATTTTTTTACATCATATAAACAAACATGAAATTAAATAATATTTTTAATAACTATGATATGAGAAAACACTCCACCGATTTCTTACTGTTCTGTTACCCATCACTGATATAAATGGTGGTTAATGTAACAATGTGTAAAAGGTAAATGTTTTTAGAAAATATCAAGATTCACTACACACCAAAAACTGAATTCTTGGTTATTTTAAAGTGTTAATTGAAACAAGGCCATCTTATAATCTATAATTTGTAGCTACTGCAGTAACCAAAGGCTGTAGAAGTGATAGTTGGTAACCACACAATGTTCAATAACTCGTGGCTACTGTAGTAACTGTTAGAAAGCTAGCTATGTAAGTGATAACTGGTAATTGCTTAAAATACCATATTTACCTGTGTACCATCCACACTATATTTTATAAAAAAAAATCAAAATTGTAAAGTAGGTCATACACAAAAATTAATTTTTTAAAATAATAAACAGGACCCAGAAAAGTAGTGTTAATTGTATATTACAGACAGTGGGAAAGCATTATTATAATAGAAGTATTAATACAAACCCCTTTAATATCAGATTGTAAATCGTTAGCACTACATACGCCACCACACTGGCACTACCATCAGCTGAGGCAAAGGCAGTGTGCGCATAGTGGCTAGTGGTGGCTGTCGGCCTACTGGAACATGCCAAGCTGCTTCAAGACAGCACGCACCTAAATCTTTTCGTTCTGTAGATGAGTGAACATCTAGGTACCCAGAGTGCACGGAGAACCATACAGATATAGTGTTTTACTGCTCCGCTAGAATGAACCACAGTGCAGCACACTAAGTACCGACAACTTCAAACAGAGTACAGTACATGCTGCAGATACAGAGCATTTACATGCCCTGCAACCTTTATCACCACCATTGTTTAGCTTAAAATTCAAGCGGTGCTGAGGATTATGTATACTTTTCAGGTGTCATTTTATTCTTAAGATGTGGCTACATATTTAATTCAGCAAATCTTTGATTTAATTGTATTTTTCAACAAAAAGTAATTAAATTACAGTAAAACTGTATAGTGACAAAAAAGTTTTCTTCTTCATAGCAGGCTGAGAACATTGGCTGCGTGTCTTACACGGCGACGGGTGGTACGTGGGTAAATACGGTATCTGTTATCACTTGGTACCAGTAGCTAGATCCACAGTTAAGTAAAACTAACTATATAGCTCATCTCTACAATTATCATATGCGTGACAGGGCAGCCATTTACCACTGGTTAGCTGGTATTCTCTAGGCACTCCTGTTTTCTGTGATATTGCATTTTACCATTGCTCCATCCACACCTCATGTCATCTCACCAAAATCTTTCCATTCCAGACAGATTGAAAAAAAATTATCTGAATTTTAGCTGTTAGTGTTCTGTACATACAGACATTACCTTAGATTCATATGAACTCAAACAAGAAACTCAACTTTTGAATTAATGATAGGATATAACACTTAAATATTATTTTATGATTGATTTAAAGATTACCGGTACACAATCTAAAATAAAAGGAAAGAAATAATTTTTGCTATACCTAATATAAATGAACAACCCTTGCAAACTATTCAACATTTCTACTTTTTAAATTTGCCACCAAACCGGGATTCATTGTTTTGTTACACCATTTCAATGAGACAACTTTATTATCTCTAATATAATTGATCAAATATTAATAATTTATTTAGAAAAAACGTATTCATATTCATAATGAACACTGTTAGAAGTGCTGTGACTAGTTTACTCTGAATAAAATGGCGTAAGTCTTCATAGAATTCTTTTCTCACAGCTAAGGTTAGTAATTTGTTGTGTTAATGTGATATAGTGTCTATATCTATGAATACATGTAAACCAGCTTAAATATTTGTGTACTGTAATATATAGTATATGTAAATTTACATATACAATTTTGGGATAAAGCTTTAAATAATAGTGTAGTAGTGTCTCCTAAAATACACAGCGTGATATTTATACAAAAAAGTCTAAATACTGTAAGGTTTGGAGTGGTCTCAGAAATTAATTGAAATCTTATAAACCTGTGTGGTTGCTGTCTTTAAAAAAAAAACATGAAGCATCAAATATTGAAAAATAACATCTTTATGTAGACCAAAATTAATACATATGAGCAGAGGTATGTTAAAATCACATTTGCAATAGTGAAATAAATGCAAAATTTCTGGCTTTTTGCAAAATATTTGCAATATTTTCAAATATTAGATATGACGATGAATAAGTAAGTACCGGTTGGCCCTGCCAAACTCAAATACCTTTAAGATTCATCACATCAGGATTTAAATATTATTTTCAGGATGAAACTAAAAAAGGAATTAAGTAAACTAATAATGTTTTAGCAGCAAATACTTACATTCTTTAGGGATGGACAAAAGCAAATACAATCTATTCTGGTTGTGCGTTCGTGTTTATCCGGGACATTTAAGTAAAAAAAAACTGCCTGTGCTCACTAACATGGTGCGAATACAACAAAGTTTCTTTGAAAACATTTTTAACTTATGACACAATATAATTTGCCCTAATCGTGAAGGAAAAATACAATACAGTTTTTTTTTTTTTTACTTTTTAACTCGTGATGTTACCTACTTTGCCATAATCATGAAGGAGCTTATTTTGATATTTTAATTTTTGCTCCCAAGAGTTATTCAGTAAAAAGAATTTGCAGCAAGCCCGGAACAAGACTACTGAATACTAATAGACTAATCAACTTGAGCTATGTAGATGTAGTTCAAACACTGATGCACCTCAACACATCTACAGCACTGCTGCTATCTGCCGTTGGACATTTCAACTACATCCAAGATTTACGGTCATTGTCGTTTTGAAGACTTTTGACAAGAAGACAATTTGAAACTGTAAAGTTTATGGAAAGTTTATTTTCCAATTTCAGACATATGGGCTTTTCAATGTTGCTGCACATGCACTTTAGGTTTACCAGAGTTTTTCATATAAACATTTGTGGCATTCTTATATTTTCAGTGCATTTTATTTATTTATTTTGTTGTGAAATTTTTTATAAATGCTAAATCCCCCCCTCCATTTTATAAATGCTACACAATGCTACAGACCAAAAAAATGCTACAAAATGTGTCTGAAGGTGCTCTTTTAATGTACCTCTACAGACAAGCCATAAGGGGCACTTCACGTAGTTGCTAATGCAGACACTGGTTCATTACTACATTCAGTTCCAAAAGACAACAAAGCTTACAGCCATACCAACAGAAAGGAGCTTTCAATGTCTTGATAAATTCAAGTTGTTCAAAGTTGTAATTCCCCATGTTGAAACATTTTGAAACAATGCAGGACAGTGATTCGAGCAAAGTAAAAACAAATATTCTGGTATATTTTAGTGATATAATTGACTATTACAATCCATGAGATTACTTATTATGCAGATTCCACTTATGTCAGATAAATATGCTCTTTCATGCAGCTCAGAAATTGAACTCAAACTAAGTGACTATGGTTGCTACGCGATAGGTTCTTCTGTTTTAATGTACATAATTGTAAATACTGTCAGATGCTCAGTGTTAAACCACATCAGCGTGAGATGATGGTCAGTAATGTAGATACTTTATTTCCCTTTACATTCACAAAGGTGCCTTTTTTAGTGATAACTGAAAGACATGCAAAAAAAAAAAGATGATATCCCGCACAAGGCATGAACTCATGTTAGCCCCCAATGTCAGCTCAAAAATTAACTTAAAACACTTCCTGGTAGCCACAGGCATGAGATATGTGAGATTTGCCATCGTTCTTATAAATGCTAAAACATTCTTCAATGAAAATCCCACTCACATACAAACAGCACCAATGTGTGGGAACTTCTGTGTGTTTAGCACAGTAACCTCTACACAATGGCATACTGAAACATGTCTGAGCAGTCATCCTGCTTCAGTACCTCACTTCCTTCATGTGATACAAATTAAGCTGTACTCATACCTTGCCTACCTTATGGACCAATGTGATATGTCAATATTGGGTGCAATTTGGAAAGATCTGTTACTTTACGTGAGTGACCATATTAAGACTACAAAACTGTGGTGGTCACACATTAGTACATGTATCAATAACCACAAAAAATAGTTTTAGTTCATTGTTTCATGTACATTTTGTGAGCATTTTTTATTTGCACTACTACATGTGATGTACATATCAGCCAACATGTCATTGATGAATATGTAGATATTGTTAATGTTTCTCTTAGACTAGGCGTCAAGGCAAACTTATTTATCACAGTGAACCAAACTGCTACATTCGTTGCCTGTGACATTTAGTTAAAAACTATGTTCTAGTACTGCTTACAAAAAAAAATGTGTAACAAAGACTTACAGCACCCATTTAGTTCTGCATATTTACATTGAGAGTTCCTATATTATAACTGTTTGTTATGATGTACACCAGGTCATAAAATGTGATTATTGCTGTTGTATAACTTAGCCATTATACATACCTATGTATAAAAATTAGTCAAGATGTGTGATACAGCTTGCATACTGTATTATCAAATAAACATTTTTTATGCAACCTGGTAAGTTTTGTTATGTTAAGAAGTAAGCAATTTTTTTTTCAATACCAACTTGCAGTGTTTCACGTTTAGAGATTGACATAATTAATTTTTTGCTAATTTTTTTTGTATGGCGTGTTCTTTAGTAACAACTCTAGCACAGAATGCCTTATGAATGAGTACGAGCACTCCTGGGGGCTTATTCTAAGTTATTCGTTTCGTTTCATTTCGACAAAAATCTTCGTTACTTCTCGAATTTTCGTTACTTCTCGAATGTTGGTATTCTAAGTGCTCGTGAGTGTTCGTTTGACGTCACTGCGTTCGTTATCTATGGTCGAAACGAAACGAAAAGCAACAAGCCTTCGTTTAGCTTTCGTGACGGAGTTTTGAAGGAGAAAATGGCGATTGTGCTGTGTGAGGTTTTGCTATTTGAAGCTACGGAAAATAATAATCGTGAAATATTGTGTAAATAGAAATGCTTTCGTGATGAGAAAT
>PNEQ01087772.1:43397-65914 GCA_003012365.1 Medauroidea extradentata | reverse complement strand
GCGCCGCGCGGTTTTCAAACTGTCACTGCCACATTTTTTAACGGATTTTCGCTATTTTTGTTTTATTTTTAATATTGTGACTTACCAAGTAATAACTGCAACTCTACAATTCATATTTTAATGCCGTGAATTAGATACAGTATTTTTTATTCATTGTCAACGTTATTCCTTACAATTTTTTTTGTCATATAATTTTGTTATTTTTTGAGGGTTCCTGAGATTGTATTCGTAGAATCGATACCTTCGTTAAATCCAGGGTTCGTAAAATCGGGGGTTTAGTGTAAATACTGTGCAGATCATGTACCGTACATACTCGTGTGTAGTTCGCCTTCGTGTATAATGCGCACCACGATTTTGGCAACAAGTTCCACAGAAAAAAATTTTTGTGCCTTGCTAGAATGTAAAAATCATGGGAGTAAAAAATCGCAAAGCAGCGTGAGGGAGATAAGGATGGATTTGCTAGGGTGGAGGAGGAGGAGCGAAGGAAACGTGGCTAACAAAGAAAAAGAGAGAGGAAAGATGACTCTCAGTGGCTAGAGTGTGATGGGCTAAGAGGATGAGGGTGAACGATGGTAAGGGGGGTGGCTTGTCATGTCTGCAGATAGCCTGCCAAGGTCGCTAGCAGCCAGCAGCTGGCTCACGTCTGCCTGGACAACACTCCCCCTTCCACACTCTTACTGTGCTATGTCCTGTCCACTGCTTCCAGCATGACCCACCCCCTCCTCCAAACGAGATAATGTGCCATTACAGCAGACCAAGTTTGCCTTTTTTTACTGTGGGATGCGCCCTAGAAGAAAGAATGGCTCAGGAATGCGACAGGGGGTGGCTACAAGCAGAGGACTGTAGGGCCCCAACCTCCACCCTGGCTTGCTTTCCCTCTCTTTCCGGTTGGTTGGGGGGGGGGAGGAAGAACAGTGTCGACCTTTTTTATTCCTTTCCTTCCTTTCCTTCGAAAGATGGTTATCATGAGAAGTCTAAATTAACTTCTCATATTGCTTCCACCCACCCACCCACCCACCCACCCACCCACAAACTTTCCTGCCAAGGCAAACAAAAAAATACCGCATTAGCAGTGACAGTTACAGCTGAATAGAGGAGTGGTGGGGGTAGAGAAAAAAAAGGAAGTGTAGTAATGGTGGAACCAAGCGTTGAGAAACATTCTCTCTCTCTGCCTCCCACGCTTGACACCTACTAGTTTACAACTCGGCCTTCTCTCTCAACCCCAATTTTTTCTCCTGGCAGCTTTTTTTTTCCGTCTATAGTGCGCACTGCTGAATTTTTATCAGTTGTTTTGGAATAAAAGTGTGTATTATACACAAGTAAATATGATACTTTTCACACTTTCTCAGAAATTAATTTTTTAATTGTTCATTTTAGTTAAAATAATTTTGACAGTTTTTCTGTATTGTAATTTTCTCATCTATGTGTAGTAAATAGCTTCAACCAGGAAGAATGAATTATGCTATGCTTCCACAAGCCCAAGTGATGAATAAACTATGTAATACGTATTTTTTTTTAGTAAACGCTAACCATTTTTGCTGAACTACTGTATGTTGCTTATTGTTGCAGCATGAAGTACTTGAAAGGAAAGCCGGTTCGTGATCTGATCGGGGATCTGTACCTCAAACTATTCATTGCCCAGCAAGACGGTCTGATTAAACTGAGCTTCAGCGACAGCATTGAGGGACTGACATCCTCATCGTACATAGAGGAGGCTAAACAGCTGTATTACAGGGTACGTGCATACACTTTACCTATCTTCAACATTTTGTAATATTCTAATGTATGTGAAGAAGGCTTTAGGTTTCTACGTTAACCAATAAAATAAGTAGACAGAAGGTTGAGGTACTGGACAAACACATTGTTGGTAGAGTATGTGGTTGTGCTTGTCATGGCTGATGGAAGTTAGAGTATGTAGTTGCACAGGTATTAGCTCGTGGCATCATGGCTGTTAGTGGTGGTTTACAGGGAAGGCTGTAATAAAGCCAGGCCTGTAAGAAGTGGGCATAGATGTGGAACACAATTTGTTGGCATGGTAGGACACTTCTTTGAGCCAGGGACTACCTAAGAAGTTGCATTTCATCTGGAGTATTTTGTGACGGGCGAGATGGAGTTGAGGTTAGGCACTGACAGATTTTAGAACTGTTACTACAGTGCGTATGTTGTTCGGTAATGGGGACGTGCTGATAAAAATAAGAATAAGGAAGGAAATAAAGGAAATAAACATAAAAGTAAAGAGAGATAAATATGAAAGACGCAAGATGGCAGAGATAAAAACCACTACTGTATTTGTGATAAGCACTACTACACACTCATGCAACAATACGGGTTCGTCCTTCCTTATGTGTGTGTTACTATGAAGAAGTGCCAATTATGTTAGGTTTAGTAATGTGCGGTGTAACTAACACATTAGCTAAATATGTTGTGCATTGTGGCAGTTTGAGAAACTTTGTGCATAAAGCTGCACTTAATGCGTGTAAGGTTTTTGGTATTTGATTCAGAATAGCAAAGAATCTAGAAGTGTTAGACAGTTGTTTTGATTTATGCAAAATGTCTGCTGTAAATCATAATAATTAATTGTTTTGAAACAAACCACACAAAATAATGTAGTATGTCTTATAGAGGAAGTATTTGAAAAGCATTATTAAAATTCAATTTAGTTTTACATTCTTCTTGTGTGTGTGCATTTGTGTGTGCAAGTTCTCACACGAATTTTGGTAGTAAATATAAATTGTGTTGGGATTGTAGGATGAGTTCAGTAAGAATGTCCAAGAGTGGAACATGTTACGAGGGGAGTGTGTGGAGCTTGCGCTCACTCGTCTGCTTCTACCAGATCTCAAGAAGGAGCTACACATCAATCTTTTGACTGAAGCTCGAGAGGCAGTTCTCAAGAACTGCTGCAGGAAACTCTATAGCTGGCTTAAGGTTAGTTATAATTTTCTGTTTCTAGCAGATCTTCTTCTTTAAACTATAACCACGGCATAATTTTACTATCTCGTTATACCTGCAGATGACCTGGTAAAATCTGTACTCTAGTTAAAGTAAAGTTCAAATATTTTCTTACTGTATAAATCCTAAAAATGTGCTAGTATAGCACATTTATTTTGTTAAGTTGGTTTTAAGCTATCTGCGATAAAAAAATTTCTTTAAAAAATAAATAATTTATTTAAATAGGTGGAATTCTTGTGATAGAAAAAATTTACTTGAAACTTAGACGTGACTTACCAGTTTATTTATAGCAACTTTTTATAGAAAAATGATACCGTATTTGTCGGCGTAAAGGATGACCCTGCATATAAGATGAGTCATGGTTATGAAGGTACAAAAGCTTGAAAAAAAGTAAATTAAGTACTAATTTTGAAATTCCAGACAGAAAAATATTTTTTTACTTTGCCAGAAGCATTTAAAATTTAGTTTAAGTATTTTCAATGCATTTATTACAGTTATATAATCATCATAGTAGACACATAAACAAATAACATTGGCTACTACTGCCCTCCGGGCGCCCAAGAATCAAGGAAATGCATGGCAGCGGCTGACTTGCCGGCAGCTGGTGCGACTTGGCAACGCTGGACTGAGGCACGCCGCGCACTACATGGTGTAGTGGGGCCTCCTACGTCGCTCTGTTGTAGTGTTTATATATAGTTGTTAGAGGTTATGTTCCTGTTCGGGGCGGCAGAATGTGACGGGTCTGCTTGTACGTCGCCGTGTTGTTACTATCTAGATGTTGGACGTTATGTGTTCCTGTTCGCGGCGCCAGAATGTAATGGGGCTCCGTCGCCACGTTGTTATCTAGATGTTGGGGGTTATGTCCCTGTTCGGGGACGCCGGAATGTAGTGGGTCTGCTTCACGTCGTCTTCGTCGATGTAGTGGTTGTTGATTCGGGGATGTAACGCTCCTCCGTTGCTATTGCAAGTAGTTAGGCAGAAAGATGGCAAAACACAGCGAGCTGATGTAGAGGCGGTGCCTATTATATTGCTGCCCGGATAGCTTTGAGGTTAGTCCAAAACGGATAAAAAAAATAATAATAAGAATATTTATATCGGCATTTTTTTTTATTTAACCTTTCTTTTGATGCACTTGAGCGGACAATGGCAATTCATAAAGCGAGTGCTCGCCCAGAGTTAGTTGAGGTGACTTTTCTATCTACGGGTTACGACTTGCCGCTTCCCTCCGTAGTAGTACGTAGTCCAGCACTTTATCTACCCTAATTCTGACTACGCGGTTATCAATACCTACTTCTGGTTACATTACTAGAAATAAAAAGGCAGTATGCCAAAAAGAGAAACAAATAAAGACTGAATTCTTCTAACAAATCCGTCATCTAGGCTTCACAGCCCCTCTACCACATCTTCCACGTCCTCATCCTGCCGCCATGACGCCCCAACTGATCAACCACTCAGCCGGCCATCTCCCGGCGACCGGTCACTAGCTCCGATGGATCACAACTCCTACTGACCAATTACAAACAAGAAAAACTTAGCTGGCCATCTCCCGGCGACCGGTCACGAGCTCCGATGAAACACAACTTTTTCCAAACTAATCAACACGAACTTAGCCGGCCGTCTCCCGGTGACCGGTCACGAGCTCCGATGAAACACAACTAACTTTGCTGGGCGGACACCCGGACTTACTCGGCTGAGCGGCGGAGGGATACATCAGGATCCAACTCACCTAAAAAGCTGGTTAATTGACGTTTATAACCTAAAGATTGTACGTAACCTAGATACTGATAAATTTACGAAGTGTTTAATTCCATTATACCAGCTAAATATTCATTAGTTTATTAATTGGGGATGTGCAGCATCATCAATCTGTTGCGGATCAACACCTTCACGGAGTTTTGCGCCCGACACTACCACCCACGTCGATCGAGAAACACCCTGCAGAACCCCCGCATTCCAGCACGTCCATGTACATGCCTCCAAGCGAGTGAACTCTGACCTGCCTGCCAGATGTATCCATCTAAGCACAGGCTAGCTCAGAGCTTATTTGAAATTTTAAAAACCAGCACTTCTCTGTACGTGCTTCCAAGCAAGAGAACTATGACCAACCTGCCACATAAATCCTATTCCAGGAGAAGCAAGCTAAGAAGCTACTTGAAATTTACAAAATCCAAACAAGGCAAAATATAAGAAAAGTTTACTTAGATAAATTGCTTGAAATTAAATTAGCTTTAAAATGAGTCTGAACACAACATAAATCCGATAACATTGACACGTAAAATTAAATACTTTTCTCTTGCTTTAACAGTTAAATTTTAAATTTTGAATATAATTTTACTGGTAAATTTCTCTACTCGCCTCCCCAATTAATATGTTGGATCCTGCCGTATACATCCTTATACCTGGTTAAGTTCGCTTACTTAATTTGTTATTAACAACAAAGAAAAAAAAAACATTAATTAGGATAAAAAAATTGAAATTACTGTATGATAAGAGGCCAAGTAAGTGCTACGTGCCAGTGCACGTCACAACCCCCCACTTAACACGCAATGGCTTTTCCTAAGGGGCAAACCATAAGTGTTAAGTACACTCTTCGTACAACAGCTCATCACAATTATGGTTCTATATGCATACCAATGTTTTACATAAGCTACATTACAATGTTTCATTATTACAATGATTACTTAAGTTTCATAAACTATACTACATCAATGAATACACATGGGCACCTGGGCAAATCACTCTTACTAGCATACTCTGCAATATTATAAAATTGCTGTTTTCATAACCTCTAAAACACCACCACACATTAAAATGTATCCAAATCCAGTATATTTTTAACATAATTATTTTCTTTTACTCCACTACTGAGCATGAAATATTTATTTAGCACCATAGTAAAAAAAAGTCAATTGAAAAATATACCCTTTAAATTTATGCACCGACTTGTGGCAGCACACTCACTTTAAACCTTAACAACATTTTTTTCAATTTGCAAACCATTACTTTTCGTAATACTAATAAATCACAGCCTGTACACTTGGTTGGCTTTGTAAAGTTTAGTTGATTACAGGAAGTCTGAACCATCAACTTATCACTCTCCAAAAATATTATACACTCCTTTGGAACAACGACGAGAATGATCTAAACACTAGTTACACCCCATTGGACCAACGACGAAGGTGCCCAAAAACCAACAATTACGTCACCACACAATAAACAACTTCTTCACATAACCCTTCTCTGCATAATACCCTTCCTTTTACAGCACTTCCTTTTTACATCAAGTTAACAGCCATCAACGGCCACGAGATGGTAAACAATACAAAAAATACAAACAGACCAAGCTTTTACAACAAACATTTTTCTTTTGCCAAACCAAAACACATCAAATAAACCCTTGGGTGTCCTAGCCTGTTGCTACAAGTCGAGCAGTATAAACTGAAAAGTTGCCGCAAATTCACTAATGTGTTATGTCACTCATTGTGATTTATTTTTTATGATTGTACATATGACTTCTATAATTCGATCCATGTTCACAATATTCAACAAATTTATAAATAAACAAGTTTCAACACTATCATGCTCAGTCACGATCACTTTAAATGGAATTTAATTCACTTGAAACCTTAATATTAATTCAACTTACCGTATTTACACGTGTATAACACCCCCATTTCTTACTAAAAACCAGTGTCTATAAATGAGGAGGCTGTTATACACGAGACAATTTGAATAAAAAATTTTTGTAACTAAAAGACGTTGTTATAGTCTACTACAATAACTCTAGAGAATGAACACTGTTATGAATAACGCGTTGAACGATCGCTTTAAAATATATTTTTTAAGTAACAAAATTCAGTACATAACCCAAACATAACCGGTACTCACGTCGTAAACAAATATGGCGGCCGCCAACTTCCCCTTCAGTCGTTGTTTATTTAGGGCTTAGGCAATATTTATTTATTCAGATCCTACATTGGAATTGGATAGTGAGAACTCACAGAGCCGAAGTGAACAGAAAAATTGTAAAACAAGGAGTTATACTGCCTACATAATTACATATGTGTAGATAAAATCACAACTCCTTCTCGCCACACATTTGCATTGTGTACTGACTGTAAACTTTCGTGAAACAGTTCTTTTACAGTTTTCTTCTGCATATCACACGTCTTGTAATTCAAATGCTGCGGTGTAACTATTCCGTGCTTTCATCGCTTTATTATTATGGCCACATGTTTCGTAGCTTTCTACCAAATACGCCACACAACAACACGCCGATCGCCGACGTCATCAGAGTTCTGACCAAAGAATATCTTCGCAGTAGATACTCCACTCTGCAATACGCTCGTATGGAACGGCCGCAAATGCTGAAGAGTATGTAGCGAAGACACACCACTTGTACCCTAAGACACGTCTTTCTATCTGAAAATGTTTTTGGAAAAATATTACTTTAAAATTATAACTTGGATGACTTTATTATTTTCTTCGGTGTTCAATGGTCCACGTTAATGGCTGGAAAGTAGTTATTTTTTGCCGGGGCTGTTATACACGAATATTTTATATTTTTAATTTATGAAAGTCAAAATTGGGGAGGGTGTTATACACGGGCGGGTGTTATATTCGCGTATATACGGTATAATAATCAAATTCATCATAAATGTAATTTATTCCAGAACTCCAAACAGCAATTCACAAAAAACAAGAGTAGCAAAGTACTTAGTAAATTAGCTTGTGTATCAAAGACAAGTGTGGTATTTTCTTGGTGGTGTTTTCAAGGTTCAAAACAATATACAGTAGTGATAGCAAAATGTTACAATACAATGCTATTCTATCTCTGTTGTCACCTCAACTCTACAACGGTTACATCTCACAAAAAAATAGAAAATTTAAGCTGTAATTTTACTAAGTCTAGGCATACTTTATGGCACCACACCAACACAAAAAAAAATTAAAACATTCCAAGAGCATTCAAAGCCAGTTTAGCATACACTTTTAAAAAGGTCATTTACTACAGGTACTCAAGGTATACATTTCATAACAAATTCAACTGATACCATTAATACTTCAACTACTTATTATGATCAACCCTGAGAAGAACACTAATAATACCAAATGACTTTACCACTTATACAGTTGTTTTACTTGTTCAAATTAACCATATTCACCATCACAAATTTAAAAAAAAATAAAATGAAATAAACTGAAGATACAATTGATTTATAGCAGCACCCAAATTTTCACTTCACATTATCAACTTAATTACACTTGTAAGCATTAAGCTTTTTTTTTTTTCATACAAGCTTCCCCAACAAAGTATATAATTACCTATTACTCATTAAATTTCAATAGTACTGGGAGGCTGCACCATAACCTCTTACCCCTCGAACACCATTACTACTTCACAAATTCATACAGCAACATATACTCTATAATTACTTAAGGCGTACCTATTTGCACCACGACGAGGCACCCTTCCAACAATTATAAAACAAATATCTGCCTATTTGCACCACGATGAGGCCACAACCACAATAAAACAACCAATATATCTGCCTATTTGCACCACGACGAGGCCAAATTCAACACCATCAACTTCCTCAACACAGGGCCAACCTTATTTGCTGCACGACGAAGGCTCCCGAATCACCATAACATAACCTCACAACGTCGACGCTTCTTACTCAACCCACGATTCATACCTCCATTCACACACCTTATCCCACTACAACCACTTCCTCCTTCCATTACTCCTTTGCAGCACTCCCCTTTACATTTTACTAATTTAATAAAACTCACAATTATATTAACCAGTTGCTAACCTCAGAATCAAAACATTAACTCCCTTGACCTCTTCCCATTACCATAATTATCTATACTGCCCTGTATTCACCAATTAACTCTGAAACTTCACACACAGCATTTGTTTATACTGCTGCTACACCTCAAGTACAGGTAAGTTAATCATTTTCAAATTTAATTTCTCAAATAATAATTGTTATTTTCTCCACTGCTTTATTAATGTCTGCATAATTAACCTCTACTTGTTCATATTACCCCAACTTCACTATTTGTTTACATTAACATAAATTATTTCTCAAACCTCTGCATGAATCCATAATAAACCTCAGGGTTGACCAATGTCATGAAATTTCTAATTATGTCCCTGTACATTGCCAGAATTTTATTTAGAAATTTAACATTTCAGTTACTTCTACCTTGTCCACAAGGTGGAAAACTAGATAAACAACTTTACTCAAACTTCACAAACATCAATATTCTTACTGTACTGAAGGTACTTAATTACTTCATTCCCATGTTGTTATAACCCTAGTGGTGCCCTACCCATATAATAATTTTCATTAAATTGTAAATGTTTTCACTAATATCTTCATTACTATCTTTAGAAATACACACAAGCCCTTTTTACACTGTTGAATAGGTTCCTCACTCGACACACACCTCTTGCTCCTCTGAGCACAACACAGGGTACACACTGTCAACCCTAACCTTGATCTTCACCTTTCCTCGTGTCCACTCCTTAACCCTCCATCTCTCGACACACCTCTGCACATCCAGCTTCCAAACACACACTTCACCCCCAAGTTCTTCCTGGCCTGCCAACATCACTGTATCGAGGTGCCATTCCTGCACCCCCCACTGTTCTACCTCTTTTATCTCAATAATTCCATTGTGAAGTGTTCAGCCACTTCCCCATCTTGTTTAAATATTTATAAAGTGTTTTTGTTTTCTTATTTAAATTTATATTATGTAAATCTTTCTTAACAGGCATATGCCATTTTCAGGGTGAGTCTGTCAGGTGTCCGGTGTGATGCAACAGAATTCAATAACCTAGTAATTGGGGACATGTTAATTTAAATTCACCTTTTCAAAATTCAATATAAATATAGTCAAGGGATTTTAAAGTAGAGTCATTTGATTATTTTCCTGGCTTGTTTGGTTTCAAATTGACCACAGTAAAATTTTAATTATTTTTGTTGATATAACTTTTTCTTGTATTTTGACTAATTTTTGAGTTTTAGTAATTTTAGCTTATTATTAAATTTGCCCTGGTGAAGTGAGTAACTTCAGGTGTTGCAAGCTTCTCCAGGCTGCAGGATTTCTGGCGCCGACGTTGTGGTTGATCGCTTGCTTCATGGAATTCTCTCCATGACGTAGGTTATTGACGCACATAGGTCAGCCATCACAGGGGGTTGCTTAGGGTATTGCGCCGTGAAAGTAGTTCCGCTGTTGCGCACTTTTTGTCCCCAATTATTATATTTGTGTTGATAAATCATTTTATTTCAATGTAAAACCTATAAATGGAAATTTTGGAATCCTTTGTGAGCTGTTTTATGTGTAATTTTGCGGGTTTTGTTGAATTTTGGATACTGTTGTATCACTCCGCCGTGTGCGCTATTTGTTACCATGTCCGTTGCCGTGAGAGGACAGTTTGTGCCGGGCGCTGGCCCGAGGCGGAGGTGAGTGGTAGAGCAGTTGAGGCCGGGCGCTGGCCCGAGGAGGAGGCGAGTGAGAACGGTTTGTGCCGGGCGCTGGCCCGAGGAGGGCGTTAGTTGTAGGGCAGTTGGCAGCGAACGTTTCATCATTACCTTTTTTTTTCTTTTTTTATTGAACTCGCGGTCAGACATGGTAACGCCGGACAGCTGACGGGTTTATTTGTGATGTGTAAATAACCGCCTTTTGTAAACATCTGTCAAAGTTGTAGGAAGAAATAAATCAACAGTTGACTGAGTGAGTTGTTATTGATGAAGTCACGATGATTGGTTAACCCTGAAATTAAATCAAACTGAGCTATCCGGAGCACTTCGTAACATAACCTCAACACCCACGCCGAGTGACAACATTATCAATAGACCGCAGCAACAAGCAGCAGACGCAAAAGAGGACGCGTCACACCATCACACCTATTCTCTGTCCCCCAGAATGCTGTGTCCATTTCCCATTTCTGTAGTCTCGCCCCCCAGTTACTAATAAATTTGCCTTTTCTTAGTCTACTCTCATTCTTTGTACAGTCACTATCTTGAATCACCTTAACTACACACTCGTGTGAAACCACATTGATTTCTTTACTACGCCTAACTTCACCTTTACCTTCCTGCACCTGTGTCACTGTCTGTTCCTTTAGGCCTACATCTACAATCTGTTCTAGTCTATTAAACACTTCTGCACAACTCTTAATTTCCTTTTTCAGCTCTTCTTTACGCTCCTTAGCCTCTCTCCTCAGTTCTATAATTTCACCTATCAGTGATTCAGTTTGTGATTTGGATTCTACTTGTGACCTAGTTTGTGCTGCCAACATTTCTTTGATTAATTTTAGTAAATCGTTACCGGTGGATGCCATGCTTCTAGATTTCATTTACTAATTTTAATTTTACATCTACTCTGTGATTTAAGACACTGAAAAAGGAGAAAAAAAAACTGCTGATCCGATGCACAATTTGGACCGGCTCACTTTGGCTATGGCTACCTGCCTGCACTGGTAAACACTAACCTGTTGTTTGACAGCTTTCTTCTCCTGCTACTATACCTTGCAGCTCTTCTACTCAAGGTGTTACGATTACACAGTTGTACAGCGAGTGGCGTTGTTGCTTTTTCAACAGTTAGTGAAGAAAGTTTGCAGTGTGGTTTTGTCGCTGATGTTTTTTTCCCCAGTATGAAAGTAGTACTGGATTTGGTTTATGATATACCAAATTATTACGTATTAAAATGGACGAAGTAGTTTGCATAATATGAGTTTCCATCACCATATTTAGGCCTTATTTCAGGTTATGAATTGCAAACTGTCTGTGTTACGTTTTCAAACATGAGTAGGCCTACCATTACGAAGAAACAATATTTCAGTATATACTCGTATAGTGCGCCCTGTTGTAAAATGTGCGCTGCGATTTTTGCAACTAGTTCAAGCGAAAAAATTTATGTGCCTTACTAGCATGTAAAAAATCATGGGAGTAGAAAACAGTGAAGAGCGCGAGGGAGGCTACAATAAATGGGCCAGGAGGGAGGAGGGACAGAACTGTGGCTAACAATGAAAAGATAGGAAAGATGACTCATACAGGCTAGACTTTGCCAGGCGGAGATGAAGATGATAGCGAAGGAGCGGAAAAGGGGTGGGAGGTGTGGCTTATCATGTCTGCAACTATCTATAGCCTACCAAGGTCGCTGTAGCCGTCTCACGTGCGCCAGGACAGCATTCTCCCCTCCCCTCTCATACTGTGCTATGTCCTGTACGCTGCTTCCAGCATGTCCCCACCCCCGCCCCGTTCCAAAACGAGGTAACGTGCCACAACAGCAGAACAAGCTTGCCATTTTTTGTTTACTGTCCGACCCACACTGAGAAGAAAGAAAGGGTCAGGAATGTGGCAGGGGGTGGCTACAAGCAGAGGACTGTAGGGCCCCAACCATCACCCTGCCTTGCTTTCTCTCTCCCGTGGAAAAAAAGAACAGTGTCGCCCTTTTTTATTCCTTTCCTTGGAAAGATGTTTATCATGAGACGTCGAAATTAACTTCTCATGTTGCTTCTGCCCATCCACGATCTTTCCTGCCAAGGGAAACCAAAAAATAGGGTTTTAGCAGGGACAGTTATAACAGAAAAGAGGTTAGTAGGGGGTGGAGAAAAAGACAAGGAAGTGTAGTAAATGATGGAACCAGGCGTGGAGAAACATTCTCTCCCTCTCTGCCTCTCACGCTTGACACCTGCCAGTTTACAACTCGGCCTTCTCCTTCCTCCTTTTTTTTCTCTTGACGACCTTTATTCCACATTTTTTTTTTCTATTTTTCGTCTATAGTGTGCACCCCTGAATTTTAGTTGTTGTTTTGGAACAAAAGTGCGCATTATACACGAGTAAACACAGTATTATCAGACATTCTACGATATCTACAATACAGAGTTTGTGTATTGTGAAGTCCGACAAAGAGGAAAGGTTTGGCTTTTGTAAGGTATGCAGATGCGACATTAACATATCACAAAGCGGCATAAGTGATATCAGGGTACACATCAAAAGTGCAAAGCATGTGTCTCATGTAAAATGCCAAGAAGATTGAACCCGGCTGTTAAGATCTGTGATTCATCGTATAAAACTGCTACACTATTGGGCATTTAAATCCACGCAACCTGTCACTCACTAATGATTAAACTCTTAAAAGTCTTAATTATGTGAATGATCAAACTGAAATTTCAGTTCCTTGCGAAGTACTCGTCATCATGTCTAGTGTCCGATAGAGGCGTGGCCTTGACTGTATCAGTGGCAGTCGCAAAAAACGTAATATTTCAAAAGCTCTCTTAATTTCGCCAAGATTTTATTTGCTACAATCGTTCCGTTTTAGGACTTCACTTCAGTATGGTTCCCGCAGCAAAGTTTATCAACACTATTTGTCCGCGAAACAACTATTGCGTCAGACTAATGTAACTCTATTCCCAATACGAATTGTGAACGTACTCAAAAATCGGTCTACTTCCTCACAGTTAAACTTTCGCAAATTGTCCAATATTGATCAATAATTGGCAGCGCGAGAGTCCCTTTCTAAGGCCCCAGCGATCTCCTGCCCCGAGCAAAACTTCCAAAAATTTTATAAACTGAAATTGTAGCTCACCATGCGAACCTCCTTTCGAATGGGTTCACGGGCATCTGCCCCAATCCGGCGTCAACACACCCTGACATCCACAACCCTCGCGATCCCCACGTTTCTCAACTGACCGATCCCAGACCTTCCCTGAAAACAGGCCACGCTCCGTCTCTGCGACTACCTCACGACATGGACCCTCCGCTATTTATTTTTTAAAAATTATTTAAACTATTTACATAAATCTTACATTGCATAACACAGATTTCCCACATACAATAGTTTCCTTTTAATTTTGACTCTATTTAAATACTATATACTATTCCATTTATTTTAATTTTTGCCACCTGCGTGGCCTCTGCTTGTTCCACGCCATTTTGGAAAGTAGTCGAGTGGGGAGAGGGGAGAGAAGAAAATAGCCTCGTTCCAAATTCTTTAACTGTCTCTCAGAGTGATTTAAAAAGAAAAGGGGTTATGCTGCTGGAGAATGGCTGGGCCACCTTCGAAGTTTCTTCGAACAAGCAAACCAACCCCTCTTACACTCATTTTGAAACTTCCTGGGGATGCGACAAGCCTCGGCGACACTTTTTCGTGGCCTCTCGCAGAGCTCATATTTTCTGTCCTGTCCAGTGCTGGGCTTCATCTCGACCCTCTCTCGAGGCTTACCAAACACACTTTCAGTTCAGTCTTTATGATACTCATCTATCCTTGTACTTATAATTTATAAACTTCGTGAAATTTTGCCCATTACATAACCCTCAGTTGCCGATAGTGTCTCCTTCGGAACAAGAGAGAGAGAGTATTGGCCACTCCGCCGCTGATTTCTTCACCATCTTTTGTTTTCCTAACTTTCCGGCACACATACTATTCACACTCTATTTTCTGAAGTGACACTTCGGCTTGATAAAAAAAATTCTTCATTTCACAGCTAACCCACACAAAATTCTTACCAGCAGTTGCAACAGGTTATTTATTTCCTGATTGACTCTCTCCACGCAAAGTATTTAATATTGCGGGAAAACACATAGTTTTAAATACACTTATTCATTTAGTGGTACCAATATATCAAAACTTAAGTTTCGTATATTCCGTGGTATCCTGGTAGACTGAAATTTATTTTTTCACCCCCACATTGACAACATTATCACATATGCCAATAATATTTGGTATAATAGAGTACATTTCTTCGGCATCAAATAGATGTGATTCATTATTTATGTTTATATTGTTCATTAATTAGGTCTAGATTAGAATATTGTTCAGTTGAGTTTGATTCCATTTAAAATACTGATAGTAATAGGCTGGAATCCATACTATTTAAGATTCTTAGGCATATATTTTAAAAAGTATTTACATAACACTCCTTCAACTATAATGATATGCTAAAAATTTTGAAACTTAATTCACTAAACGGTAGAAGTAATGTTAGTGATGCTGTCTTCTTAGCTATCAGTATTTGATATTCATATAAATCTGTTGATATATTAAGTAGTGTTAGTTTCAAAATTCCTTTTTATACAAAACAAAAATAACCCTTTCATTGTATGTACGAGAAAAAAATGTCTAACACAAGTTAGTGAATATTGCATTAACTCTTGTCAGGCAAATTCAATATTATACTAAAACCGTTGATATGGTACATCACTGTATTAACCATGCTAATGATTTTACTCTGTAGTTGACCTTTTTGCAGAACACAGACTTTCCGTTAAATCACTTATTAGCAAGCTAGATATAATAGAATAATTAACATTCTGTAACGTTAACGTCTTAGTTTTTATTTCAAAACTTTACACTTGCTTCACCAGATTTAGGGACTTACAAGTATTGAGTATTTAAGCTAGTTGAAATTAGTTGTCAGAGTAATCTATAAGGGTTTTGCTGTATTCCATATATTATATGATGATTGTTGTAATGTAAGTACAGTATATATATATATATATTTTTTTTTTTTGATAACTATACAGTGTTTGTCAAGTGTTTGTATCTGTGTTAACCTTTGCTCTGCTACTAAGCTGTTGTTTGTCACATTAATCCTTAAATAAATAAATAAACTATTACAGCAAAACCCCGCTCGTACGGCACCCGGTTCGTACGTACACTTCGCTCGTACATACAGATTTCCGCGAACAATAAAAAAATAAAACGGAAAAAAAAAAAATTTGGTAATTGAAAATCAGTTGCAGAGATATATTAAAAGTAAAACGTCGTTATAATTCGCAATATGTATAAGCAATATAGGTGTAAGAGCTCAACCCTCAAATACAGTAATGTGTTTCACGATGAAAATGGCAAAAATTCATTAAGAAACACAGTAGCGCGATATAGGTCACTGACCTGCCGCCAGCTGTTTCTCAGAGCGGCATCCGCTTGTCTCTCGCTCGCTCTACCTCTTTCTCTCTCTCTCTCTGGCAACGTCTGTGCTGCTCATCATAGCTCATGCCCCGCCCATTGGTGCCGCTGCCAGCCAATGACGGCACTGGGTGGGCGTCACAAGCAAAAAAAAATTGTAACTCCGCCATTTTCCTTCTCTTCTCTTTCCTCGCCCACACAAGTCACAGAGGCACCATTCTTCCTGAGAAATCACTTGCTATGTGTACGCTTTCGATTTTTGCTTGTCTTCACGGACTGCAATTTGGGTTTTGATTACAATTTCGAAGTGGAAATTGTGCACGTCAGAATATATTGGTTACGTATAATTTCGTAATAGGCCAAATATAATCATGAGCCGTTTATACACACTGTTTTGAAGTTATGCCTACATGCTACGCTGCGGCCGTATATTTTTATAGTCATTTACCGTAAATTATTCTTGTTCGTGTTTTACGGACATTATTTTTGCTCATAATTGCATTGGATGATCTTACTAATCTATGTTTTATCACAGGAAGTAAGATAAAATACTTTATTTTCTCACAAGAAACATGTAAACGTGTGTTGTATCGTAATGTTAAAAGAGACGTTGCGCTACATGTTTTTGTTCATCTTAACTGAGTTTGTAATCTTTTTTGAAGAAATGATGTATAATTTAAGTCAGAATATATTATCGCACTGTACAAACGTTAACTTAATATATAAAAAAGACGTGAATACAACTTCTGCCCCGTAAAGAGAAACCAACATGCCTTGTTTATAATCGTTTACGTTTAGAAGTTATTGACGTACATTTAGGGTAATATTTTGTTTATATTGCAGCATTCTATCAAAATGATTATTCTTTATCAACCTGAAACACTGTTAAACGTCTTATTTGCCAGTGGCATAAGTAAACACGGCAAATATTGCCCGCTGCACGTAAAGATAATAGTGACGTTGCGTTCTTGTTTTTCGTCGTTTTATTTACTCATTTATTTTTACGCACAAATGGAGTATTAATTTACTCGGAATATTTCGGCGTACTAAGATAATATGTGTAAGAACACCTGCTTTCAGATGTCTCTTGAAACGTGTTCGTATACTCCAAGAGACTTATTACTGATTCTCTCTCACGTCCGCCGTCTGGGCCTAGATGGAAGGGGGGAGGGGGGGTTGGGGTCAAGCCGAAATTTGGTCCTATCTGTTCGTACTGACAAATTTTGGGGAACCGTGAGTGTCCGTAGAATCGGGGTTCGACTGTACTTCTATTAATTCGTCCTATTTGTAAAGCTGTAATTATTTGGTGAGGACACTTATTGCATGGAATGAACTACAACGTTAAATATAAATTATTTTGCAATAATGTGAAATGTTCGTAAGTTGATATGCATATAGTAGCCAATAATGGAAGATAATTTAACATCTTGATGAAGAACAGGATTGTTAGTTCAGAACATTTGCCTACAGCCAAGGCTATCTGAGTTGACTTTTCAATCAGGATTGCTTCTGAATGTTAGAAACTGTGTAAACATATTCCAATGGGGTTTCATGTGGGTGCTCCTGTTTCCACTGTGGTAGTATTCCACTGCTGCACTTTACTCATGTTGTCATATGCCACATTCCTTCACTACATACTCTATTAGATAGTTTAATCTAGCAGTATTCCAGTATACTTTGCTCTTGTAGTATGTAAATGATGATTCTCATTTGTTGATGAAACAGAACATTCTCAATATTGCCCCCAGATTGCACCGTATTCTACCGAGTTTGCAGAGGAGGACGAGGAAGAATGGGACACGAGTAAAGGCCTGCGTGTCATGGGAGTGGCTTATGTTCCCGACTACTCGCAGGCAGCGTTTGCTTGTCTGGTGGGGCCCGACAGGGACTGCACCGACCACCTGCGGCTCCCAAACATCCTGAAAAGGAAGAATGGATTTCGGGAAGAGGAAAAACTGGAAAAGGTCAGTGCTGAATGTTTGTCATAAGAAAAAGTTGTTTTTTTAGAAGTACAAGCATTTTTTTCCCAAAGCAATATTTTATTCTCTTTGGTCTTTATCATTGAGAACTAGGGATAATCATTGACTAAAGTGTTGCTTGTGATGGGGATCTAAAGTGGCTGCAACTCGAGTCAGTAAATGTTGTGAAAGCTTTTAGTGAATCAAGTTCATATTTAACAGATTTGTTTGTTGGTTAGAATGTTAATTTTTATTCTCATTCCTATAGACTAATCAATAAGTTTTGATCCTCACTGCCAAACATTCTGTGCTGTGTGTTAGTTTACTGTGGTGTATCAATATCAACGTATGGCAGATTATGTTGATTTAATTTTAAGAATATATGCAGTGTAAGTAGTATCAAGCCTCTGTGCCAGGAAGGAAAACAAACTTACTTTATATTTTTATAGTTAAGTTTTGCAGTGAGTTCAGATGAATTTCAGTCACTGTATGTGTGTGTGCATGTGTGTGTTGTGAGTGCGTGTGTTGTGCGTGCGTGTGCATGTTGTGCATGTGCGTGTGCATGTTGTGCATGTACGTGTGCATGTTGTGCATGTGCGTGTGTGTTGTTCATGCACGTGTGTTGTGCATGCACGTGTGTTGTGCATGCACGTGTGTTGTGCATGCATGTGTGTTGTGTATGTGTGTGTGTGCATTGTACATGTGTTGTGCATGTTTATGTGTGTTTGTTGTGGGTGTGTGTGTTGTGCATGTGGTAGTGCATGTGTGGGTGTGTGTGTGTGTTTTGTGTGTGTGGGTGTGTGTGTGTTTTGTGTGTGTGGGTGTGTGTCGGTGTGGGTGGATGTGTGTGTGTTGTGCGTGTGTGTTCTGTGTGTGTGTTGTGAGTGTGTGTGTGGGTGTCTGTGCTGTTTTTAATATTTGTATATTGTGGTTTAACTTCACATTTTGAAACTTATGATAGAAACAAATATTCCTTTCCTGAAACGCTGAAGTACGCAGTTTGTGACTATTATCGCATGATATGCGATTACATATTATGTAACAATGGTGGCAATATACTGTCCGCCATTTCAACATTCGTTGTCATGACCAACTGGCATGCCATGTTTTCTATTTTTATATGTACGTATTTTGAAACACACATAAACCCTTGATGTACCTGCCTGACCCATTTTTACTAGGGATGGGTCGGATCCGAGTGTCGGTTCTCGGTTCCACCAGTTCCTAACCTTTACAACCGCTACCGAGAATCGGCATTGAAAGGCAAAATCGGTACCGGTTCTTTCAAGCCTTTAAATGAAACCTTACATGCTCGTTGATGAAAATAATAATTTATGCAGTATATTATTTAGAATGTGGAAAAAACAAGCAAATCAAATGCCTAGCAAAGTAATTTTTACATAACGACGTATTTCTTCCTTACCAACGGTAATAAAACAATAGAAACCGCAAACAAGTATTAGTTCCACAGATGTGATCATGTAGTGCTGTGCTAACAGTCTCTGTGCCAAAGACAGACACTAGCGCTAACGTCAATAAACAAGTTGGTTGAATAATATTACTGCAGTGTTTGCAAGCCGCAAATTTTGCTTGGCGTTACGTTTTCAATTACATAAAACTGAAAGCAGCCTATGAGGAAAAATTTTTTATTTAAAATATCTTTGTTGACTGACTGGTACTTAGTTGTAAATTACGTTCTTTCAAGCGTTATTCGCGGCAACTTGATTACTGCTTTATAAAAACTTCAAGATGGCGCTCATGCAATAGCTATGGAAAAGATGATCAATAGTTGGTATGAATCATGGAAAATGGGAAAACAATGGATTACACGCACTTTACTCATGATGCCAAGGCCAAACGAAAATGTAAACTTGTTTACATAGCACTGCTGCAATAAATTTGGATATGATAATGAAGAAGTGCATAATATGTAATTGTAGCTGCAGTAAATACTGTATTTTTCTTTTCCCATAGTAATATTCTTCATGTTGAACAATGACCTCAAATGTGTGGCAGCATTTAGTTATTGACAGTGAAAATGAACTCTCTGTTAAATGTTTACTACGCAACAAACACATTTCCAGAACAACAAAATCAAATGTCAATGTGCAACAATTGTTGTGAATATGGTAAGCTAACCAAAAATTAAAACAGTTTATATAGGCTCTGTAGTATATTGGAAGTGGAACCGAGAATCGAGAACCGACTTTTAAGAACTGAACCGAGAACTGGAACCGGTAAAAAATTGGAACCGACCCATCCCTAGTTTTTACGCCCTCTAAGTATACATCACCCGCACCATGTCACAGTGCAGTGCATCAATCAACAATGTAGTGCAACCATACATCTGGTGCGGGCAGAGCAGAGCAGTATATTGTCAGTGCTTACCTTACAAAGAAAGTGTAAACGAGAGTAAGGAAGTGTAACCTAGGTCTGATGTATCGACACAAACCTGACAAATGTACATAACCCGCGTGTAATCAAAGTGATATTTTTATTGTATAACTAATCAGGGCACGTTTTCTTAAAATAGTGTGAGCAAGAAATAAGGAAATGTTTAGAATAAATGAACTCAATGTTAAGCACCAACAGGCAAAGACATCATGTCACCACGTGACTACAAATCATGAAATATAATATGTAGTAACGATCACACAGAACAGTTTATGCAAAGACAAATTCAGTTAAACAAGCAGTGACTCTCTCAACAATAAATTGTCAAATTGAATGATTTGATGTGGAACCAATTTACCACACGAGACTTGGCGCGAACAGGAGGTTTGTTCTCCCACTCATTGCCATTGTCTCCTCAGTAAGAGCTTGGCAGACGTAGGATGTGCATGTGTGTCACATCACGGGGCTCTTTAAAGTTTGTCTCAACCACTTCACTGCAATAGTCATCTTGTAACACCGTAGCCATTGCATATTTTTTTCACCCCTGCGATTACCAGCCTTTCCAGTCTACTCACGGCCCACGGAGTTTCTTTTTCCGTAGATGTTCACGTGTAACAACACGTCTTTCAGTATCACATAGGCTACTGGCCGGCCTTAGGGTCAGGCCCACTTCAGCACATTCGTTCATGTATAGTGTTCTTCAGTGCAAATACGAGTCTGTACAGAACTTATGCGTATCATTTCGCTTCACATAAGTTTCAAGAGCCCAGCCTTCTCTGGAGCAACCCACACATATGTAATATTTTTGAGTGTTTTGTATTGCGTTTCTTAAAGTGTATAAAAACCCCCGATTTTACGAACCCTGGATTTAACGAAGGTAGCGATTCTACGAATACAATCTCAGGAACCCTCAAAAAATAACAAAATTATATAACAAAAAAAAATTGTAAGGAATTACGTTGACAATGAATAAAACATACTGTATCTAATTCACGGCATTAAAATATGAATTGTAGAGTTGCAGTTATTACTTGGTAAGTTACAATATTAAAAATAAAACAAAACTAGCGAAAATCCGTTAAAAAACGCGGCAGTGACAGTTCGAAAACCGCGCGGCGCCGCTTCCTGCGCCAAGCCGGCCGGCCTGTCTCCAACTACAACGTATTAGGATCTATATTGAGGTCGTACTATAGACGCAAAGTTCCAGCGCATGCGCATATGCTCATTTAACTATAGTACAGCCTCCTTCTAGGCTGTTTCACGGCGTCTTATATCTCTCTCGTCTCGCGCCGAATGAGTTTACTTTTTTACACGAACCCTATAAATAATTGCGTGATATTTTTCTTTATTGCGTTAACACCATACGTACTTAAAACAAATAACTTGGCGCATAATTTTCTTAAATAATGCGTTACTGCGTGTCGTAAAACGTGCGTTTCACAAGTGAGCACGATAATAGCGCTACCTATTTTCCAAGCGTAGAAACATTTGTCTCCGGATATGTCGAACTTGGAAAATAAATAGACGTTCGTGTATTACGTAATCCCGGAACTCCTAATTTATTTTTACCGCATATACTGACTGTGAAAGTGATTATTTTCAATCACTTATACATGTAATTCTCGACGATTTTTGGTAAGAACGTCACAAAATGGCGGTTTTGGAACAACATCGGTATATGCTACGGTGCCGCTATCTATCTGCCATCTTGTGAACGTTCGTACAGTTGCGCTATCTGCCTGCTCTGCACGCTACTAGTTAGTATCTACGTTCTCGTACAATTCAACAACGCCGAGGGAATGTTTTTACGTTAAGTTATATAAAACTGCGCAATGAATAAATACATCCGCTTATTCCTTCTTTCTTTGGTGTATAACTTACAAGGGCATTTTATTAGTAAGGAATTCCTACTGTTTTTTTTATTAAACGCTACGCAAATCTGGCTATTTGCACGTGAGAAGGCAATCGAAAGTTCGGTTTTCTAATTTTTTTAGGACAAATGTCGATCATATATATTGTTCAGCGGTGTTCTTTTGATCGTAAGACGTCTGACTATTGATATAAATTTATATTTCAACTATCACTTGCGTTATTTTTCCGTTAAATGCTACGGGAGTCGGTCTATTCGCTCGAGAGAAGACACTCGGAATCTCGATTTTCTCATTTTTTTAGGAAAAGGATTGGTCATATATATTATTTAGCGGTGTTCTTTTGATCATAAGACGTCTGACTATTGATATAAATTTTTATTTCAACTATCACTTGCTTTATTTTCCCGTTAAATGC
>PNEQ01087772.1:5293-43297 GCA_003012365.1 Medauroidea extradentata | reverse complement strand
GCGGTGTTCTTTTGATCATAAGACGTCTGACTATTGATATAAATTTTTATTTAAACTATCACTTGCTTTATTTTCCCGTTAAATGCTACGGGAGTCGGGCTATTCGCTCGAGAGAAGACACTCGGAATCTCGATTTTCTAATTTTTTGGGGACAAGGGTCGATCATATCTACCGCTCAACAGTGTGACGTCTGGCTACTGATATCAATTTATGTTTACATTATTACGTTAATTAATTTCCCGCAAAACGCTACGGAAGTCGGGGCCTAGAGACACTTTGCAGAAAAAATGCAATTTTAAAATTTTCTGTTAAGTTGTGGGCTTGGGGCAAAAATAAGCCGCTATCGAATTTATGAAGGTAGCGATTTTACGAATGCGATGAGAGGAACCGTGAGTATTCGTAAAATCGGGGGTCTAGTGTACTTGTTTGTGCATCGAGGCGAGGAGGGGACCTAAACACCCTCCCCTGCGCAACTTGTGTGTTGCTCCTTATCTGCCTTTGTGTGAGGAGGCAGCCACGCAGTTGTCGGCCAAGACCCTGAAAGCACCAAGAGTCCTGTGTCTACCTGGGCAACATATCAGTATTGGCGGACTGGCGCCATTTCACCGGCGAACACTCATCTCTAGGGAACGCGTCCCTAGATCATGTAGTAAATTCAGTCACGAACAACCATGTGTTGGGAAATATACCCTTAGTGGGTCCTTCGTCACGTCAAGGAGAGGGGAAGAAAGGAAATGTGGCTGGCAATGTATAAATGAGAGGAAAGATTACATTCACACTGGTTAAGAGTGTGAAGGCAGTGGTGGTTTGCGGCGAGCCCCAGACAGGGGGGGGGGGGGTGGTCCTTGTGTCACTGCCAAGGTCGCTTGCTGCCTGCCAGCCCTTACCTTGCGCGCGCACGTGTGTGTGCGTCTGAACAACATTCTCTCCCTGTGCTGTGCTCCCTCCACCCCCATACCCTTGCGATAACATGCGTGACAGCAGTAAGCTTGCTGTTTTTATATCTCCTGGTGTGTTGGTGGGAGAGGGGGGTGGGGAAATAAAGAATGACTCTCTTTTTTCTTCCTTTCTTTCCCATGGAATGATAGCTGATCACAAGATGAGATGACGAGACCGTCAAATATCTTTCCCGGGTGGGGGATGGGGAAGGGGGGAAAAAGAGAACAATGACGGCTCTTTTTTTTCTTCTTTCTTTCTCCATGGATCAATAGTTAATCAGGAGACGTTAAAATTAACTTATCACATTGCTTCCTCCTGCCACCCACGAAGTATTATTTCTGCTACATCAAATTGCAGACCAGCATACTTTGTAACCAACAGTTTGAAAGTATCAGTGTAAAATCTGGTAAACTTCTGTCAGTCATCAGACAAGTTTTAACCCGCGTATTGTGTTAACACTGAGTAGCCCTTTTTGAACAGGAACGTGGATAAGGGCAAACAAAAAAATTAATGTTTTAGTAGCTATGGTCACAACAGACAAGAGAAGCAGGTGAAGGGGGAGAAAAAGGAAAGGAAGAGGAATAATGATGGAGGAGCCTGGCGGTAAGAACATTCTCTCTCTCTCTCTCTCTCTCTGCCTCCCACTCTTGACACCCGCCATTTTACAACTATAACTTTGTATTCTCACCCCCTGCCCCCTCCTTCGCTACTGATCACATGCCTTTTTCCCCACGTATTTTTTTCTATTTTCCGTGTATAGTGCCACCCCTGAATTTTTATCAGTTGTTTTGGTATAAAAGTGTGCGCTATACACAAGTAAATCGGTATTTGCATATCTGTAAAAGTCTGTACTTTACTTACTGCTGTTTATAACATTACATGGCTGTTGTGTGATCAACAGTGTCTCATGGTTATTGATTTGTGTTTTCTTTATGGGCACTCATCATTTTGCCTAAAAATATTTTGCCTAATGATAGGAAAAAGTACCTTTAGGCACTGACTTCAGGCAAAATTACTTGTAGACAAAACTACATTAGGCTAAATGACTTTAGGCAAAATGACTTCAGGTGAAATGACTTCAGGTGAAATTACTTTAGGCAAAATGTCTTGGTAAAATAACTGTAGGGGAAAAGATTTTTTTCAGAGAGGTAGGACTTTGAAGAGAGCATTTTTAGGCAATATGATTTCAGGCTAAATAATTTTAGGCAAACACCTTTGTCTAAAGTTTAGCAAACAGATGCAATTCATAT
Source organism: Medauroidea extradentata (assembly GCA_003012365.1). Lineage (NCBI taxonomy): Eukaryota > Metazoa > Arthropoda > Insecta > Phasmatodea > Phasmatidae > Medauroidea > Medauroidea extradentata. Next base: position 41,108 of record PNEQ01087772.1, on the reverse strand, counting down.
TGAGCAGATTTTAGGTAGAACGACTATAGGCTAACCTACTTAAATTTAGACTACCAATTTTAGGCAAAAATATGTCAAGCAAAATGATTTTGTCGAAAGTTCAGTAAAGCGTTGACATTTTAGTCTTAACAGATTTTACGCAGAACAACTTTACGCTAAACTTTTTCAGGCGAAAATCTTTTTGGCAAATTGATTTCAGGCGACATTACTTTATGTAAAAGTACTTTAGTGAAAACAATTTTTGCTTCATGTGGCTAACTAAAATATGTTTTTACGCACTATCTTGTTCATATTTCCCTCGTACTTGGCACCACTAGTTCGATAACTGGAAAGACTAGAACAGAGACACCAAGTTCAATCTAGCATTAACAGATAGTGTTGCAGTTCAGATAGTTGGCAATCTCACACATTGTAAATAGTTCACCAAAGTTCAGGCAGGCCACATACTGTCCCTCAACCGACGTGGAGGGTGTGGAAGGGACATGCTATCTCACTAAGTTGACCCGGACCAGTTCCCAATGGCAGTGCAGACTGATTGGTTGTCAAACGGAAGCTAAAGAACAGGTACCGAACTTGCCTGGTGGCCAAGATTCAAACAAAGAAGGTTTGGGGCGATGAGTGCTGGCTCGCTGACGACAGTATTACTGGATGGCAGGCTGGAGTAGCGTGCCATCACGTTCATTGATACTTGCTTGTGGGATTACATATGCAATATTCTACTTAACCTGTGATGTCAAAACGGATTGCATGCTGGGAGAATCAGCTGTGTACATACAATTTTGCATCTCCCGTTAGGCTCAATGTATCGGCATGCTTGTTGAAGCTACAGAAAAATATATTAAACATTATTCATTATTTAGCGTGGAACAGCAAGGTAAACAGCTGTACGGCATTTTGAAAATCTGCAAAGATTTCTTGCGTTTATTGATTTCAAAATGAAAAACAGCTATAAAGAGTCTCTGACTTCACAGTTGCACCCACTGTTTTGCTTTTATATAAGAACTAGCTGGTACCTGCAACTTCATTGCGGGGTTTTCAATTTAATGCAATAATATTTATGGAACAAAAAGTTTTGAAAAGTGTTAAATTTTGGCAAAATAATATTGATAGTCGTTAATGTCCACTTTAGAAACATTTTGAAAGGGAAAATTGTTTCACAAAATGGTTTGGGTAACCCTCCCCCTCCCTGGCGTTTTCTACCGATTTACCCCGTTATGCCACTTCCTCCAATTTAAATTTTTAGATAGGAACCTTCGCAAGTGCACCCATGAACTATTGTTTTCATTAAATGAAAATATTTTTACTTACCCTATTCTGCTCCTATATCCTATTTCAACCCCCCTTCTTCCAAAATTTATTATTTTTCCTTTTGGCATAAAACTTTTGGAATGCATGCAGAACAACTCACCAAAGTTTGTTTAATTTATTTTATTAAGTTTTTCAGGTATACGGTTCTGGCTGCCCATCTACTTTGTTTTGCTGCCCTGCTTAACATATGTATATTATATATATGCCAGAAGCCTTTGCTTGCACGTGCACTAGTCGCCAAAGTTTATTTGTTAAAAATTTTTTTTTTCTTTGTATTCTGTTTTGGCTTTTTCGTATCAATTTTTGGTGCACACTAAACTTACCAAAATTTCGCAATCGGTTGGTTGGTATACAACGGCATACAAGATGAACAAAGAAACAATAATTTTTATTATGTAAGTTGTATGTCCGCACGTGCCATTGCCCTAGTGTATTACTCATTACAGCAAACATTTACTTCAATTGAAGGGCCTCTTTGTGTGCTATATTAGTAGCTCGGCCATCAAGTGTTAGGATAACCAAGCTGCAGGTTGAGCTTAAACCATAGTAGGCTAAGTAGCTGTAGTTGCCTGTGTGATAAACTGTCCTAAGACTATAATTTGCCAAACAACTGTCCCGGGCATTATTTATAGTCATAGCAAATATGAGAGAGTATTTAGGCGGTATATGTAGTATACATGATATGATGACTCACTCATTTATATCTAGCGCGATTATTGGTGACAGTGCCCTCAATACGTACCATCTAACGTTAATAAAAATAAAGAAAATATTCAGTCACTGGGTACATATATAACGGCATGATTGTAGTATGTTAACTTCCCTATTATTTCTATAATGCTGTACTTGCTTTTTTTGGACCGTCTGCATTGAGACATTAACCAAGTACAATTTCTTTCCCCCTCCCCTCTCTAAAAACTGGGTATTTGAGTGTTTGTTTTCTCGTAATAATTTTTCATAATTACATACGCATAATTCTGAATGAAAAAAAGTCTCCATACCGTATTTGGCGGCATATAGGACGACCCCGCATATAAGACGAGTCATGGTTTTGAAGGTACAAAATCTTGAAAAAAAAGTAAGTTAAGAATTTTGAAATTCCCGACAGAAAATATTTTTTTCCTTTGTCAGAAACATTAAAAATTTAGTTAACATATTTTCAATGCATTGATTATCTGCATATAAACATCATAGTAGACACATAAACGAATAACATTGGCTACTACTGCCCTCCAAGCGCCCAAGAGCCAAGGAAATGCACGGCGGCATCCGGCGATATCTACATTTGCCGGCAGGTGTGCGCGACTTGGCAACGCCGGACTGAGACCACGCCGCGCACTACATGGCAATGCGGGCAACAACAGCTGCTTGTAAGGTCATCTCATTTCTGTGCGCTGTTGTCCGCCAGCCTACCACTAGACGGTAGACGCATGAATGTGTGGTATGGTATCTAAAATTTTTTCCGCCCGAGAGTCTTGTGCTTGCGAGACAAAGGATGAAAGCATGCAGACCTAGATCCTCGTTTTCTCCGCCCGAGAGTTGTAGGCTGGCGAGACAAAGTATCTCGGCACTCTCTCGCATCGATCGCCGCTTCGCTGCGAGGAAGCGGCCTTTATTATGAATGACGCTCATCAAAATTTTGTACGAAAATTTTATTAAAATAAACGAGGCACTTGTTTTCATTTGTGACGAAAAACACAATTCCTTGAAACATCATACAACTCCACAGCTTAGCTTTCAAACGATTTTTGGCTACCAAAAATTTTTGCACCCTCATATAAGACGAGTAGCAATTTTTGAGGTCCAAAAATATGTAAAAATTGTCGTCTTATATGCCGGCAAATACGGTATCTGATCTGTTTGGGTATATATTTTGGGGTAGATAAAAACTAAAATTTTGCTTTTTTTCACATTTTTTACTGAACAAATTTTGCAATATTTTGTCACCATTCGTTAAAAATTTGTACATGGATCCAGTTTAGGTTAAAATCACGACGACAACACATTGAGTCAAAGTGAAACCAACGATTCATTTAATAATTTTTTTCCATTACTTCACTAACCAATAAGAGTTCTAGTAGCCTAGTCACTGTAAAAAGTAATAAAATAGTAGCTAAAACTGAAACGTGTAGCGAAAACAGTGACACATACACAAACTGTTTTCTCGAAAGAAGCTCAAAAAGGCACAGTTAACACACTATGCACTCTAGTGGCACATTCTAAAATCACATACTCAGTTTCAAGAATACTTCCAAAATCATCACATAGGGTCAGCACAAGCTGCATACTGTTTCTATATTCTTCAATATGAACATGTTTTAAATTCTAGGCTGCACAAATTTAGGGATAATAATTTTAGGCTAAACAATTTTAGGCAAATTGATTTTTGGGCAGGTAAAACAGGAGACTAGAATTTTAAACAAGTCTTTTTAGGCAAAACAATTTTAGGCGAAACAACTTTTAGAGTTGAGAGTTCAAGCAAGGGGATCAAATTTTAAACATACAACTTTAGGCTAAATGACATTATGCAAATGACTTTTAAGCTAAATAATTTGAGGCAAAATGAAATTAGGCAAAAATATTTTAGGTAAAACTTTTTTAGGCAAAATTACTTAAGGCGAAACATCTTTAGGCGGAATGACTAGGCAAAATGAAGGTGGTAAATGTTTAGGTGAAACGACTTTGGCAAACTTACCTTAGGCCAAATTACTTTACGCAAAACACCTTTCTAGGCAAAATAAATTTTGTGCATGTTGAGAGAGGCTGGAACTTTAAGCGAACAGGTTTAGGCAAAACAATTTTTAGCAAAATAATTTTAGGCAAAACAAATTTGTCAATAGTTTAGCAAAGCAATGAAATTTTAATCAAACATATTTTAGGTCAAACGACTTTAAGCTAAACAACTTTAAGGAAAATGACTTGGGCGACATAATTTTAGGCAAAAATACTTTAGGCAAAACGACTTAGGAGAAATGATTTTGGACAAAATTACTTTAGGCAAAATGATGCGTCCCTTTCTTTACGACTTCTGTCATGTCAAAGAATAATCTGTAAAATTTTATGTTTCATGTTTGTGATAACTCCCTGTTATAGTTGTAAATTAGAAGTTTGAAAGTGTACAAAACACCACTGCTTGTACACAAATAATTTATTTTGCAGACATGCTTTTATGTGGTTACTTTCTCACTTAGCTAATTTTAATGTTTTTACACATTATTCATGCCATATTATTAAGTGATGTTTATAAGAAATGTTTTATAAGTGTGTACTTTTACCTTAGTTTGTCACATACATTACAGATTTGTGTGTTATTTTTATTTGTTATCTTCAGTTTTAAGTGTATTGTGAGTTATGTAATGTTTTTAAATTAGCTTACAAATACCCTTTTAGTGTAAGCATATTGAATCCATTGTATACTTAAAGCAGAAAATAAGAATCTATAACTTACACTATAGAAATCTATAATCAATAATATTTTGTGACCAATGTAGGAATCTATAATCTTTATCAAATTGATAATTTTGAAAATTTCTCATCCCTAAAATAAAAAATTAAGTTCCATGCTTTATGTTCTATGTAGTCTTTTAGGTATGCGTGTCAGCATAAATTTTGGTTTGTAGTGGTTCATAGAGTAATATCAATAAACTAACTTTCCATGTTGAAGAACAGTATTTGCAAAGACTCCAAGGGTGAGAAACAATTAATTCTCAAGTACTGTATTGAATTTTGTAAAGGACTATGGCATGGTTGTATCTAAGAATCTAATTTGACATCCCTAATACATTAATTACTTTTTACTATCTCTGTTTCCTTTTACTTTGATGTTGACGGCCTCACGGTGTACACCTGGCATTGTTGAGTGAGGGTGAGCTGGCGATGGTTCACTATTGACTTCCACAGGGCTGGGTGTGAAGTTACATACACAACACTCAGTCCTGAACCTGGGGAGGTTACATTTACCCTCACATTCACGGCTTGGCATAGGGAGCGCTGACCTGTGAGCCGAGCAGTTGGGAATGTCTTACTTTGTACTTCTGTAATGAAACTTTTTAAGATCAGGATGTTACCTATATATAGATGAGAATGTAATCAGTAGTACGTGTGTATAGTACTTGTTTTCAACAGTTGTTTTTATTGGTTTTGTTAGGAAGCTGATTTATCTGCAATACGGGACTTCATTAGTTCCAAAAGGCCGCATGTAATCGTGGTGGGCGGGGAGTCGCGAGAAGCTCTTATGGTGGCAGCTGATCTGAAGGAGATAGTCGCGCAACTGGTTGAGGACGATCAGTTTCCTTCGTTGGCTGTCGAGATAATTGACAATGAGCTGGCTAAGGTGTATGCCAACTCCATCAAGGGAGAGGTAAGCTACCATGACGCACATTTTACACTAATAATTTAATTACAAGGATATTGGCTAATTAAGATGTAGTTTAGTGGAAATAGTTTCTAACATTTAGTAGATGGAGCAACGGAATTTGTTTGAATGATCATCTTTAAGCATCTATTTGTTCACGATAATACAATATTATGAAACTAATATTTTGAGTGGGACAAAGTAATTCAGATATACAGTGAATTTAGTGCTACTGGGTTCTAAGTAAATATTTTGAATGCATTTTGAGATTGCATACTATGATATTGAAATTTCATCAAAAGTATAATTTTTTCTTATAAACTCTTATTGTAGTTAGTGTTTGGACAATAATCGTTAATATTTTTATTTTAAAAACTGGTTTTTGTAGTTTGTGGTTTTCAAAAGATATTGATAAGTTGTTATGTTTGAAATTCCACACTGGAATTGGATGTGTTATTTTTGTGTTACTGTTAGTCATTGAATTGATCTAATGACTGCAGTGACCTAATTACATAATTCTAAGAACTCCCAAAAAATATTTTAATTATTAAAAATTAAGAAGGTTATTCAAAATGCAAATTGAAATTAATGATTATGTAAATATATTCCCTGAGCCGGCAACAGATACTGCAAAGGTCATATAGTCACCTCCTGATTCAACAACTCGGGTAGTAATGAACTTGTAGACATAACGACCCTTCTCACGAGAAAAGTGATACAGTAACAGGGAAAGAATCAGCTTAAAAAACAATGCAATGAGGTGAATTCTGGTGAAATAGCAGACAAATAAATGTTGAATTTATTATGATTGAACAAGTTGCAGTATTTTTCTCTAGAATTGTACTGCTGCTCACATTTTTTTTTCTCAAAAAAATCATCACCTTGCTGACGACGTCCAGTTAACCTTTCCTCTTTCTTCCCCAGGTCCTGTTACCTGAATAAGGTGGGCTGCTCTCGTGGGCCGTAACGTGATCACTGTGACTTCTCATGCCCTAGTGTATGTTGCCCTATCTTTGTGCATGTGATATTACGATTTTGATCTTTGCCTGGTTTTATGGACTTCTCTTGGTTTTAATACAATATATACTCGTGTATAGCACGACCTCGTGTGTAACGCGCAACACGATTTTTGCAACAAGTTCTACTGGGAAAAAATGTTCAGTGCCTTGCTAGTATGTAAAAAAAACCACAGGGTCAGAGATGGTGAACTAGCACAAGGGATGCATCAGTGGATGGGCAGAGTGGGAAGGGAGAATGGGAAGCTTGGCTGGCATCAAAGAAATGAGAGAAGGAAAATATCATTCAGATTGGATAGAGAGTGACGGAGGAGAGGGTGGAGGTCAGATATTGGATTGTGGCTTGTCTCTTTCTTCTTCGCAGCTATCTGTAAATAGCCTACCAAGGTCACTTGCTCTGCTCCAGTCCATGCTTCCAGCATGTCCCGGAGGAGATAACGTGCCAGGACAGCAGCAACGTGTCTTTTTTTATTTACATGACTCTTATGTGCCGGAAATAAAAGAACCTTGTCGTCTTTCCTTTCTTTCCATACGGAACGATCACCGATCACGAGACATCAAAATTAACTTCTCTTGTTGCTTCTGCCCGCCACCCACGGACTTTTGTTTCTGCCGTGTCAAATTGCCAAGCAGCATACTTTGTAAGCGACTGTTTAAACCTACCTGTGTAAGAAGCTTGTAAACTTCCGGTTATAATTGGATAATTTTTAACCCACTTATTGTAGAAACACTGATGCAAAAACACTTCGAAAACAAGAATGTGGATGTATACAAATAAAAATTAGGGTTTTTGCAGCAATGGTTACAACAGTGGGAGGGTGGAGTGGAAGGAGAGAAAAAAAAGAAAGAGTAATGATGGAGGAGCGGGCTGTGAGAAACATTCTCTCTCTTCCTCCCACTCTTGACGGCAGTTTACGACTACAACTCTGCCTTCTTTCCCCCTCTTCCGGCCACCTTCTTTCCACCCCGGTGTTTTTTTCTTCTGTTTTCCATGTACAGCACGTACCCCTGAATTTTTACCAGTTTTTTTGGAGAAAAGTGTGCTCTATACACAAGTAAATACTGTATCTGTTAATGACCTATGCATTTTTTACTAACATTTTAGTTTTTGTTTTTGAGTAATTTTTGACAACCCCCCCTAATTTTATTTAATTCAGAATTCTTACTTTCTGTTTTAATTAAGTGGCTGGAAAAAGTGTATTCCTACTGCTTATTAAGAAGTATATGGCCATGCATGAAATGTATGAAAACAAAAACACCAAAAAAGGAAATTGCACTGCATTCTGAAGTTGACAGAACTGTATTTTCAATTAAAAATGAAGAAGTCATGGCTGCAGTTCAGAAGGAAGGCCATGTAGTGAAGGTACACATTTGATGAATGCTACTAACACAACTAGTGTGTTGAAAGGACTGCAAAACAGAAACTACTAGTACTGTAATGTTAACACAGCGCCTCCCATAAGCTGAGGCTGCGACTGACAGGAACTGTGACTAGATAGCAGTTAAACAAGGCATAAGTGTTACAGTTAGGCCACGTCATGAATGTCGCTTTGAAGTAACCAGTTTTGAGATGGGTTCGTGAGTACACATTCGTACATGCGTGGTGTAGTAAGAGCTTGTATAAAGTAAATATAGACATGATTCCAGGACATTAATGCTTCGACCTACGTCGTACTGTACTCACAATAAAACTGATTTTAGGAATAAGTATCGTTACATTTTTTATCTTAAAGAACACAAGTGTTTTTGTGCTGAAGATGATATATAAAACTAACTTCATGCAAAAAACTGTATGGAAGGAAGGGAGTACCGTATTTCCGCGCATAATCGTCACACATTTTATACCAAAATTAGATAAAAAAATTGTGGGTGCGATGATAATGTGAAGAAAAAGTTGGACCAAAAAATGTGAACAAAAAAAAACCAAAATAGGGTGACTGGATTTATTTACTTGGACATACTCCATTGCGAATAAATTATTAATTTTGATATTCCAGACAGAAAAATATCTTTTTCCTTTGCCAGAAACATTAAAAACTTAATTTAAGTACTTTTAATGCATTTATTACATTTATATAAACATCATAGGAGACACATAAACGAATAACATTGGTTACTACTGCCCTCCGGAAGCCCAAGAGCCAAGGAAATGCACGGCGCGGCGGCACATAGGCTCACATCGTCAGTTGCCGGCAGCTGTGCGCGACTTGGCAACACCGGACTGAGGCACGCCGTGCGCTACATGGCAACGCCAGGCTACAACAGCTACTTGCAAGGTCATCACATTCCTGTGCGCTGTTGTTGCCTGCCAGCCTAGCACTAGACAGTAGACACATGAATGTGTGGTACGGTATCTAGAGCCTCGTTTTCTCAGCTCAAGAGTTTTGTGCTGGCGACACAAATGATCTAGGCATGCGGTACCTAGATCCTCTTTTTCTCCGCCCGAGAGTTTTGTGCTTGCGAGACAAAGGATCTAGGCACGTGCTCCAGCTGCATCTATCGCCGCTTTGCTGCAAGTAAACGTGTCCTTTGTTTTGAATGACTTTCATCAAAATTTCGTACAGTAAATTTTATATAAATAAAACGGGACACTTGTTTTCATTTGTGATGAAAAACGCAATTCCTTGAAACATAGAACTCCACAGCTTACAACTTAACTTTCAAACAATATTTAGTTTACCAAAAATTGTTGCATCTTCATACAAGACGAGTAGCAATTTTTGAACGCCAAAAATATGTAAAAATAGTTGTCTTATGTGCCAGCAAATAGGGTGTAAACAGTTCGAGAATAGTTGATATTTGAACCCACACTTTGTATTTAAGACACAAATGATTAACTAATTGTGTTAAAGAATCCTACTTTCATGCCAGGTAAGATACGCATTGCGTGCACCACGCATCCTCGATGCAAACTGACCATGAATCCTAGCCTTAGATTTTCGTCCAGGATGTACAGGACTTAAATTAAAATTGTGTCAACCTATTGAAGTAGGTTATTATTATATTCACAATGTTACATCCCAATAAATAGTTTGCGAACACGGACATTGTACACTGTAAATTTACGTTGTATGGTGTCATTTATGCTTTATTGTGAGGTAAAGGTAAGTTGTTCAAACTTTTTCAGGGTATCCTTTGTTCGAAGCTTGGAAAGTTCACCGTAAAAGGAACTAGTTCCAGTTCAGTTTCCTTGATTGATGAAATGAACTAGTTTGAATTCAAGCTCCTGTTTTGAGAAAAGAACTTGTTCGCTTTCAAGTAATTTACATTTGCTATAGTTAAATTTTTAAGTATAATTTTACATGATACACATCACAATAAAATTTCAAATTACTAATTTCTGATAAATATAGCTAGTACCAACAAAAATCTGAAGTCAATATACAGTATTTACCCGAAAATGGTTTGATAGTTTTTTCCAGATTTGATGAGTTTCAATGCCAGGGTGGAATTATAATCAAAGAAGCATAAAATTGTCACCAAAGTGATGTTTTTGAAACTGCACGGTGAGTCAATGTTTTTGAGACGGGACTACAGTATACACTATGGCCGTGGCAATGATTGTAAACTGTGGCGCTAACAGTCAGTGCGCTCTAATAGACGCATCTTTACTACTAGTATCTCCCGCATTAACTTGACATTTTGTTTATTTTATGCTGTTACCGTAATTTTAGGAGTCAAGATAGTGTATCGTTGTATTCGCGTTGGATTCGGTAGAAAGGCGAGGCACTCCCTCCAAAAATGATGTCGAAAGTACTGCAGGGTAGTTCTGATGCAAAATTCAAAATCATTGTTGCAAATTACGCATTGCGAACACACAATTGTGACTTGTGAGGCAGTGCGGGAGTACAGCACCAGCAAAGCAGATGTGAGGAATTGCTGATTTGCAGCGACTGAACAACGCAAACAGTTTACTAAAATCCTTCTGAGTGCCAAAGGAAGGAAAATTTCAAGAACTTGAAAATTGTGTGGTTGCGTTCATGAAAGAAAAGCATAATGTTATTACGTTGAAGGCTCGGGAAATTGCCGGTACCGAGAATTGAACGTTCCAGCCAAGGAATTTAAACCAATTACTGCTGGTGTGTATGAATGATGCAACGTAGTTTTTCTTTGATTGAGGCGTTATACATGTATAGCTCAAAAGATGCCTTCGGACTTTGGAACGATGCTATGTCGAATATGTGGGCGGAGGCTGTACTTCACTCGCATTTTTCCTGTCGCTCGCTGCACGCTTCCAAAACAAAATGATAAAATATATATCCCACAAGCTACGTCACCTGCCAGCAAACTGCTTCCACGCAGAACTCACACGTGTATTTGGTTACATTGTCTTGTTTGCCTGCTTGCCGCCCAGGCGTCACTCGCCGTGCACGAGAGCAGCTAGTCTTGTATTGTCAGCTCCTGTTATCTGCTTCGTTACACAATTTTCTAGGTGTGCACGGTTATCATTAGTATGATGCGGTGCGGACGGGAGCGGCAAAGAAACAGTGTATTAAGGCATTACATTAATTTTTTGTGTTAACCATTATAACAAGATCTACCGTATATACCAGAATATAATTTGACTCTGAATCAAATTCGACCCCTTACGTTTAGGTTATGAGTTTAGAAAAAACTTATTGGTTGAATACAAGTACAAAATTCTGTTAATTAGAAAATACCTTAAATAACAATACAATACTTGGTACATTGGGGGTCCAGTGGTATTGCCTGGCATTATGAAAATATATAGCAGTTTCATCTGTATTGCTCACTTGGCCAAGCAAAGAATTTTTTTTTCTCTCGATTTGATTACGTGATGCTGGAACGTCACTAATTTTCCTCCAAAGTTGCCGACAATACATATTATTCTTGCGTCTGCAACGACTGTTTTTAGGAGTTATTTGCAAAATATGGGTATAAAGTTTATATGAATAAAATATTTTTCAATAGAATAATGTATTTTGAATAAATGAATATTCTCTAGATATTTGTAGCTCAACATCAAGAATGAATTCATGAAAGATAATGAAACATGAATATTGCCGCCAACGTAAATTAAGTGCCATCTGTGTCAGAGTTTCGATACTATTTACATGGTACTATCACAATGTTGTTGATTGAAATAGCAATTTATTTCAATAGGAACATACATTCTGAATAATTATATGTCGTGTTTGACACATAGGGCAGGGCCTTGTATGCATGTACAGTGTGCAGTTATACACGATTCTGTGGCCTGTAGCGTAATGAAGAGAGATCGCTAAGTTCTTAGTTTGACTGACAAATTGAAAATGCTACATTTAATAAAAGACAACATGTCTGTTGCAATAGTTGCCACAGGTACGGTGAAAAAAAACAAGTGTATCATTTGTACGACATAAAATAAAGCACAACAAATAAGATCAAGTGTTAGTACTGCACCGAAAACTGTAGTGTAAAAAAAATGTGCCAATTTAATTTTAGTGTAATCAGTGTCACTGTATTAAAATGAAAACAGCTAAAACTTTGTTCTTATCCATGTTTACAGTGGTTAAAAATTGTTCATTTATGTGTGGGGAAAAATATAGCACTAAGTCTGTTTCAGTGTAATCGGTGATGCCGTATTAAAAACAAAACTGCTAACATCCTTAAGGCAGCTGCCTGAGGGGAAAATCGATGAGGCGCTACGAGTGACATTGGCCGACACATGTACTGTATTGCAATATTCCCTCTACGCCCAAAGTTGTAAATGCCTGCGCAGTGTTCCCGCCGTAACAATTTTACTGTGAGACTTTAAGTGGTGATCCTATTGTTTTACTCTACGCGTCGCTGTAGCAAAGTCCAGTGTACTTGTAGATCTCAATTTCGTACAAATTCATTACATATAACTTGAGAAACAACAACGTGTAAAAGCAGATTTTAGCCAAGTTTCAGGGCTATAAAATATTTCCAGTGTGCATGGTGTCTTAAGTCACATTCACAAATAGCCTGTGTGTTTTCTTTTCGTAGATAAGCATTGTGGACACACATTTACTGGTCTTTGAAAAAAAACGTAACTCCGAACATGCTGCATGCAGTTCGAGCGCAGTCAGGCGGCCGCCTTAATAAGAGTCCTCGATTGGCGCATGGACGGCGTTGCAGCGCGTCACGAATATTCTTTTTTATATTAAACCGCTTAGCCTATTCATATTATGTTTATCTACGAAAAGAATGCACACTTGGTTCTTTGCTTCTTTGTTTTCAAACATTCCAGACGCTTGTTAGAAACATGATTTCCGAGCCTCTCAAAGTTAATAAAAACAGGTTTTCTAGACTGCTGTAACTTTCAAAATATTACCTGAATTCGTAAAGTGCAAAGCGAGAGACATGTGTTGGTCTTTACTTCATACTATTCAAAAATAAAATGTGATGGTCATCACTGAAAGTGCTATAGGAAAAAAACTACAAGGAAAACCTTGCACGTCAGTTTAGCGCGCTGCGAATAGAGGCGATATGCTTCTCATTAAATGTGGGACACTGGCTCTTATCGCAACGCTGTTCCACACGTCGAAGGTGGAAATTCGATACCGGCAAAGACTTCACTTAACTACGGTTAAAATATTTTATGTTTGTAATCCTATTCATTTCTGTAATTTATATGCACGTCATATAAACATAATATTTACAGACAATTGCAAAATATTCACGCCTGTGTACTCGTAGTTGTGCCTGTTCCACTGTTATTTTACCGTATTTGTCGGCATATAGGACGACCCCGCATATAAGACGAGTCATGGTTTTGAAGGTACAAAATCTTGAAAAAAAGTAAATTACTAATTCTGAATTTCCGGACAGAAAAATGTATTTTTTTTTTTTCCTTTGCCAAAAACATGAAACATTTAGTTTAAATATTTTCAGTGCATTTATTATCGGCATGTAAACATCATAGTAGACACATAAACGAATAACATTGGCTACTACTGCCCTCCGCGCGCCCAAGAGCCAAGGAAATGCACGGCAGCGGCCAGCGATATCTCCATTTGCCGGCAGGTGTGCGCGACTTGGCAACGCCGGCCTAAGGCACATCCGCGCACTACATGGCAACGCCGGGCAACAACAGTTGCTTGCAAGGTCATCGCATTCCTGTGCGCTGTTGTCCGCCAGCCTAGCACTAGACGGTAGACACGTGAATGTGTGGTACGGTACCTAGATCCTCGTTTTTTCCGCCCGAGAGTCTTGTGCTTGCTAGACAAAGGATGAAAGGATGCGGACCTAGATCCTTGTTTTCTCCGCCCGAGAGTTGTAGGCTGGCGAGACAAACTATCTCGGCACGCGCTCGCATCGATCGCTGCGAGGAAGTGTCCTTTATTATGAATGACGCTCATAAAAATTTTGTACCATAAATTTTATTGGCAAATACGGTATATGTTTGGTTGACACAGATAAAGTAAGCATTACATGCTACATGCGATAAATAGTGTTAAATCAAATATGTAATTCTATCAACTCTTGTGGCAACACTCCCTCTTCGCACAGCGCATGTCTTTGGCCACAGACAACTAAGATTCCTTGGCAGTGTAGGGTGGAGAGATAGCGTGGTGCATGAGACTGTGCCTTGTTGCGACATCAGCCAAACCACCTGGCTCGCTGCGCACTGTGGCTGCAGCTGTATCTAACACGTGCCAAATTGCACACATGATGTTTTGGACTTGTAAATTGTATATAATGTATAAAGAAGACAGACATAACTTGAATTTCCCGCTTCTGGGTTGCTGGGAGTGGCAACATTGTTTGTGGGAGTTGGCAGCCTTGTCACGGCTATGACTTTGGTTGGCGTCCCTTGTCCAGCCAACAAAACACAGTTTAACAACCAACCTGGCGGTGAGTAGTCGTGCTGGTGTATTTGCTCATTAGTTTTTTTGTATCCAACTGTAAATGTTACATCCTGAGTTTATTTCAGTCCACTCATTAATTTAACATATTTTGGTCCTCCGGGCCGGATCGTGTGCCAACATTTTTAGTGTTTGGTTTTTCGTTGAAACTTGTAATGTGCATCTTTACCACGCGGTGTGAATCTTTTGTTCGTTTGGCACACTATGTGCATTTTCGTTTATTCACACCAAATGTTATGTTGTTTGTAGCGTGTGTGCTGTTTCATTTCTTTTGTGATTTTTGTTGATGCAAGTTTGGCATTTTTTGTTCCTCGTGCATTGTGCGCTGTTAGTTTCGTTGCGCGCTCAACGTAATTTTGAGTTGGTTTGATTCCCTCGTCGTGTGAAGAAGAAGGAATGTTCTTTGCAGAAACCGTCCCGTGCCCTTGCTGCTGCAAGGAAGTGGTGTAATCAAATCTCAATAAATTGTCTTCCAGTATTTCGTGCAGCTAGCCTTTAAGGATTGAGTTGTTTTTGAAGTTATGTAAGTATTGGCACGTATTTATTTCTATAACTTTCCATTCTTGCTTTGTTGTGTTTGTTGTTGTGGTGTTTTCAGTTTTTAGCCAACGTATCGGGTCTTCCAAACGGTCCTCTAGTTCATAACCTCACAATGGCCAACGTTCGTTCTCGTTCAGCGCTAGTGCGCATTCGCTTAACAGAGTCTCGCATCAAACATTATGATCTAGCTCAGGATGTTCTTATAGATGCTTCGAAGAAACCCTTGTTCTTGGCCACTGTGAGAGACCTGCCTAATTTATGTGATCACTTTGATGGAGATTATGTCACAGTCGAAGCAGCAGCTTCTTTAGATTTTGATTTTGATGAACATGCAGTACGCATGGTGGACTTCGAGGAGAAGTATTTTGCAATCATGGCCATTATAGATTCTCTAACCAGTAAATTTACTAAAAGTTCAGAGAATGTCAACTGTCCAACTAGTAGATCTCGTGTTGCTCTCCCAAAGATCACACTTCCTCGTTTCGATGGTTACCCAAAACAGTGGACCAACTTCTCGAACTTGTTTTCAACCTTGATAACCAACAACCGTAACATTTCACAAGTGGAGCGTCTTGCATATCTAAAGACATCTCTTCGGGGTGAGGCTCTGGGTATGGTCCAGACCCTGCCTATGTCTGAGTCAAAGTTTGATGTGGCATGGAAGTTACTGACTTCTCAGTACGAGAATAAACGTCTCATTGTGGGTATGCATGTCGATGCGCTACTCCAGGCACCATACACTACCATTGAGTGTCCCAAATCACTGCGTCAGTTGTTGTCTGTTATAACAGAGAATGTTGCTGCATTAATGGCCCTCGATGTTCCAGTGGACCACTGGAATTTAATCTTATATATCTTATATAGGTATATTGTGTGTAAGCGCTTGGACACTGGTTTGCGGACTTAATGGGAGCTGACCTTCTCTGATGAGCTCCCTACACTTGATGATTTTGTTTTGTTTCTTGGGAAGCACTGTACAGCTGCTGAAGCAGTAGGTTCAACAAAATCCAAAGGTTTCAGTGGTTCTCTGTCCAAACCTAAATGGAAGGCTTCATCCAAGTGGCTGCCTAACAGTGAGCAAATCTCAAAATGTTTGTTAACCTCTCAGTCTCTGTGTAATATGTGTAAGGGTCCACAAGCACTACATAAATGTACAGATTTTCTGGCGCTATCTCCACCAAATCGCTTTAAGGTCATCAAGTAACATCAGTTGTGCCTCAACTGTTTGTCTGACTCACATGTTGCCAAAAGGTGTCCTTCCATGTCGTCGTGTCATCACTGTGGTGCTAGACATAATTCATTATTGTATTTTAAAACCAATGTTTATTCTCAGAAACCGGATGGGTCTTCGAAACCCAGTTCGCCTTCCCATGATGTTGAGCAAAATTCAAGTCTCACGGCTGTGACACCTGTCACATGTTCAAGGTCGACTGTTTTATTGTCTACAGCTCAGGTTTACATTGTGAATTCAACTGGAAATCGTGTTGGTGCCCGTGCCTTGTTGGATTCAGCAAGTCAGGCCAGTTTTATAACAGAAATCGGTCTGCAAAGGCTGGGACTTCCTAGCAAAAAAACTGATTTGATGGTTCATGGTTTGTCCAACACCACAGTTAATGTATCTAGATCCTGTAGTTCAATTATAATTGTACCTCGTGACAAGAATCTGCATTTTGCTGTTGATGTCTTTGTATTGCCTAAGATTGCACACAAGTTACCTAACTCACAGGAAGTTCGCAAGGATGTTTCCCATCTCAATTTGGCAGATACCACATTTGATACACCTGGACCCATTGATCACCTCATCAGTGCTGAGTTGTTCCCGCAGCTGTTAACGGGAGGCAAACTGGATGGTTCTCCGTCAGCGGTGGATTCAGTTTTTTGTTGGATTCTGATGGGGTATGTCAAGCAACAGAGTTCTTCGCGTGTTGAGTCATTTTGCATCTCGCTCCTTACAATGCCATCTTTGCCGGAGACTGTGAGGCGGTTTTGGGAAATAGAAGAATACGCACTAACCACATGCATGGTTGCTGAGGATGTTCAGTGCGAAAGACATTTTGTTGAGACTCACACTAGGAACAGTGAAGGCAGATACTCAGTCTCGTTGCCATTTAAGTCTTCCACACGTATGTTTGGTTTGACCAGACCTCAGGCTGTCAGCCATTTGCTTCGTGTTGAGACACTATTGAGAAATGATCCCAAGTTGAAACAGTTGTACTCAGATTTCATGCAGGACTACTTAGACAGTGGGCACATGGGGAAACTTCAGGAAACACAAGTTGCAACCACATCGCCAGTCTACTATCTCTCTCACCACTGTGTGATTTAACCAGAGACCTCCACCACCAAGCTCAGGGTGGTGTTTGATGCTTCAGCAAAGGGATCACTGGGTAAATCACTAAATGATATTTTGTTGACTGGTCCTAAACTTCAAAGGGACATTGTGAGTTTGTTGCTGTCTTTCAGACTCCACAAAATCGTTTTCACTGTGGACATACAACAGATGTATCGCCAAATTCAAATTCATCCGCAGCATTGGGATCTTCAGAGGATTGTTTGGCGTTTCTGTGAGAGGGACCCTATCCAAGATTATTGTTTAAGAACTGTGACTTATGGAATTGCCTAAGCACCTTTCCTTGCACTCAGCACACTGCAGCAGCTTGCAGATGACGAACAAGAAAGTTTTTCTGTAGTATCAACAGTCCTAAAGTCTGATACTTACGTGGACGATATAGTCACGAGGTCGAACTCAGTCGAGTCTGCTCCTATGCTTCAATGAGAATTGATCACACTGCTTGATATGAGGGGGGGCTTCTAGTTAAGGAAGTTTGTGAGTAACCACCCAGCGCTGCTAGATTGGCTGCCTACTGAAGATGTGGATGTCTCACAGTCTAGATGTTGGGGAAGATCATGTGGTGAAAGTTCTTGGATTGGTGTGGAATCCTGCCACAGACACCTTCTCTTGCCGGGCCCAAAGCAGTTCAGCTGTTGCCACCAAATGAAATATCCTCTCTGCTGTTGCTCGGATTTTTGATCCGGTTGGTTGGTTGTCCCCGGTTGTTCTGTTTGTCAAGAATCTAATCCAAGCTCTGTGGTTAAAACAGTTGGACTGGGATGATGTACCATTACCAGAGATAGTCCAGCGATGGAGTCGGTTGAACGAGGAGCTTCCACTTCTGTCGTCACTTGCCATTCCAAGACTTGTTAAAGGAAAGGATGGCTGTTCTTACCAACTCCATGCATTTTGTGATAGTTTAGAGGTAGGGTGTGCTGCAGCAGTCTATTTACGTGTATCTAGTCCTGACAATTAAATCATCATATATTTATTCGCAGCTAAATCAAAGGTTGCTCCTGTCAAAGTTTTGTCCTTGCCGCTTTTAGAACTTTGCGGGGCCTTGTTATTAGCCCGCCTCCTACATCATGTCATGGAGTTCTATGTTGACCTTTCTTTTTCCGATTCACAGGTGGTGTTGGCTTGGTTGAAAACATCTCGCCAATTAAAAACATTTGTTGCCAACTGTGTAAGTGAGATTCAGTCTGTCAGTTCTCCAGATGGTTGGAAGCATGTTAGGTCAGAGGACAACTCAGCCAACTGTGCTTCTCGCGGCTTGTTGCCAACTCAACTCATTGGGCACCCCTTGTGGTGGACAGGTCCAGCCTGGTTAAAGGATCCTATGGAACAGTGGCCATCCAGTCAACCTATGAATGAGGCAGTTCATCAAGCTGTACAGGAGGAACAAAGGCTATACACGTTGTTGTTGTTGTTGAGCCTGACGGATTAGCCATGCTTGTGGTTCGCTTAAGTCGCCTAACCAAACATCTACGGGTAATTGCTTATGTGTGTCGCTTCAGTCACAATACTAGAGTTGAGGTGTCTGATCGGTTAAAGGGAGATTTAAACCCAGCAGAACTCGAAAAGTCATTGCAGTTGTGTCTTCGTCACTTTCAGGAAGTCTTGTTTCATGGAGGATCTGTCTGCTCTACAGAAGGGTCAAGTCACATCGCAGCAGCTTTGGAGGATTGCTCCCTTCTTGGATCAAACTGGGTTGATCAGAGTTGGCGGTAGGCTGCATCAATCCAGCCTTCCATTTCAACACCCAGTGTTGCTCCCTAAGAACCATTGGTTCACTAGTTTGGTCATTTGGCACCACCACGAGCAGAATCACCATCCTGGGCTGCAGGCATTACAGGGTATACTGCGTGAGCAATATCAGATTTTGGTAGGTTGACGCGCTATCTCACACTGCTTGCATCGTTGTGTACGGTGCTTCCGGGCCAAGCCTTCACCTTGTCAGCTAGTGATGGGCTCATTACCTGCTGTGAGAGTCCATGAAGCCAAGCCTTTCTTGAAGGTAGGGGTTGACTAGGCAGGCCCTTTCACGATAAAGTCATATTGTCTGCACAAGGCTCCACGACAAAGGGCCTACTTGTGTTTGTTTCCTGTACTACGAAAGCGCTTCATTTGGAGTTGGCTTCAGATCTGAATCCTCTATTTGAAACTGTAAACAAATTTATCAACCTTCCTCAGCATCGTTTGTCCGTTTAGTGGCACATTTTGAGCTTTGTGCTGTCCGAACCATTCCAACATAGCTTGCTCCAAATTTGCATGTGCTGCACTCTTCAAATGTTTGGCCTTTTGCATTGTAGCCCTCTCTGAACTGCGTGCAATATTTCCTCTCTCACTCTTAAGATTGTAAATAGCGTAGACTTCGGAATGCCACGCTGCCGTGCAATTTCTCTCGTGGTGATATTGTTTTCGTCCACTTCCTGGATGATCTCTTACTTCTTCATAAGTGTCAAGAAAGTTCTCTTTTCGGTCATTTTGTTGAAACCAAAAGTCAGAAATCCAAATCCAAAAAAATAGTGACGTTGGTTAAAATCATTCAAAAACACAAACAAAAATGTTACCTAATCAAAATCCAAAATTTCAAAGCATGGTTGTCAGCAAATTTTATAACCAAGAAAAGTCCAGAAAACGGAACACAGGTCAAAATCGTAAAATCACAGGCACGAAAATGACTACCATATTGTGACACGTCATGCGACATTCTTACATCAAATCCTGGTCACGGCACCAGCAGTGTAACACGTCGGTGTTTGGATTTTCTGGAGTCTACATCATTGTTGACTTACTTTACCTCTCACGTGGCCAGATGTGATTGTATAGCAGTCAGATTATAGTACTCCGTAGAAGGATGCTGAAATAACTACTCCCTTTTTATCAAAGCTGGTTTATATTAAAAACTTACAACCTAGCACCAAACAGTTTTGCTACAACATGACGTTAAATTCTACAGAATTCACATCATTGCCAAAAACTTAGAACCGATGCTCCCAAGAGAGAACAGGCTGACAATTGCAGAAAAACTCAAAAACAAACTTCACATAACTAAGCCACACAACACAAACAGGAAAAAAAAAGGAAAAATAGATGAAAACTAATCTAAGTTCCCATGGCTGTTCCGCCACCTCTATCATTCAGACACGACATGTCCTGCACAGCCATCTATCTCCGCACTCAAGCAACAAGTAAGTATGGCCGACCCCCATGACGCTTGTTCTCTCCCTGCAGCGCCCCTGGCGGCCACTCCACGCGCCAAAGGTAAGAACGTAACGGAAAACTAAAACTAAATTAAATATAATGACAAATTACAATCTTTATAGATTTAAACAGCTTCTGAAATGAAAATATTGCTTTAAAAACCATAATTACAATTTAAATTACAACATAAATTTTTATAAATTTAAACTGAATGTTCCTTTCATTGGCTCAATCCTGCCCGCGCAAACATATCACCGTCTCTCTTACACACACAATGAGCGGCTGCGCACACGCATTCCTGTGAAAAGTAAAAGTAGCAGAAAAACAGTTAAAATCTAAATATAGCCATTCCAGGAACTGGGTAGGCACACCTGTGCCATCCAACTACACTTGCCAACAATATGCCCAACCTGAAGTTAAAGTACAATAATAATTAAGCTGCAAGTGATAATATTAAATTAAAATACAAAGTACCTTCAGCCTAAACAATACCTTACTAAAATTCTGTCTACAATATCTGAAAATAATTATATAGATAGTAGCAAATTAAAAAAAATCAAACATAAGGAAATAAAGAAAAATAAACATGGAAGTTAAGGCGTAAGTGGTAGGTGGACTGCCTCACAGTATCCAGGGCACGTGAAATCACAGTGGCAAAAGAGTTATGGTGCACATGTGATGAGAAAGGGACGAGCAAACTGTCTTATTGGAGTGGTAGGCGGGGGGATGGAAAGAGGTGGGTGGGTGCCGGTCAGGGGATGAGAAGGGGCCATTGTGTCACGTGGGAAGAACGTATATTTTTGAACTAACGCGCAGTGTGCGGCAGTACAGTTTTTGAGATAAGAACTGCTACCATTTACAGCTATAATAAATGCAACACTTTTGTGGTATTTTCTTTGATTTTAAATATTTTTTTTTAAAGAAGTTTTAAAGCAAATTTTTAAAAATTTTCCACAATTCCTGCAAAAATGGTAGTTACTTTGAAAGGGTAGTTATTCCGTGGGTTGTAAAATTGAAGGTTGGCTGTATTTTGTAACCGAGTGTAGTTTTAGCAGTGGAAACTCATAACAACTGTAAATGGCAACAAAACTTGTCTTCTTAGCAGATTGTTGTTATATACAGACAATTCTCGTGTAATTGAGAGAGATGGTGCATGTTATACTGTAGTTGTTATAGTGAAGTTGGTGTTATACGCCATACTCTTTCACTGTGATTGTATTAATACACGTACATTTCAGGCTACGTCAATTATGTACATTCATTACTATATGACGTAATGGACATAATATACATTCATTAAAACAAAGATATGATGTGTGTATTCCTAGATTTCTTGTAATGTACCATATTCATTCCAGCTTGAGGATTGCATAACAGAGCAGCGTGCACCAGTGTGTTGTAGAGTAACTGGCCTCACCAGCCATGTGATTTCTTTTTCTTTTCCATCTTAAGTGTTGTCTATGTGACCCCAGAGTTAGTCTAACACCGACCATAATGCCAGCCCATGCATAAGAGCCCCCAACTCACTAAGGCAGCTACTACTTGTGTATATTTTTTTACCCTATAAAATCATGTGCAATTGTGAAGTGAAGCCCCACATTTCATAAGTTGCTCAGTCAGAGCGGTGAGCCTGCCCGGCTTGCAGAGTGCAAGTGCATCGTTTGTTCGCCCAAGTCCCATCATTTGATTTTGAATAAATTAAATTTGTTAATTAATTGTAATAATTTTGGCTAACATCAAGATCTATGGATGAACTTTAGTCCTACGAGGCTACTGAATGCAATCCTGAAGAAGGAAGCCATATTTTAATGTAAAACTTTTGTAACTAATTAATTGTATTTATTGCGGTGGGCTACCTAGGGCTAGTGTTAGCTAAAACTCAATAATTGGTAATTTTAATTATTTCAATCATGTCAATTTTGTCGTAGAGACTCCTGACTAGTCTCATTTTGTTCAGCTTTAAATTTCAGGAACTTTATCTAAGTAACTTTTTGTTGTAATATGTGAGCCAAAAAGCGTATTTAATATTCTCACTTTTCATGTCAGTTTGGGCTTGTGGATTGCAGCAGGCATGCGACAGGCTGGCGCCTGTACGCCACGAGGTTTCCGGCGATGGCCGCAAATGTATTACTCCGCCAACGGCGCCTTTTATTTATTTTTTTTTAAATTTTTGATTAACCTGTAAAAAATTAACGTAAAGTGAGAATTTATGTATCAAGTATTAAGCGCCAGGAGTCATAGGATTTAAATTGAGGGTTCTACGTAACCCGTGTCATTAGTTATAATTAAAAAGAGTTCTAGAGGGATTGGTGCACTGGGTTGGAGGCTATGGCACCCTTGGCCGGCCATGTGTGCCCTGGACTCCCCCCAGTTCTGCTTGACCGCTCGTGTGATGAAGATGTGCCGTAACCGCGCTCGAAAGAGAGGGGTTTTGCCCACGTGGTCGGTTGGCCTGTGCGATGGCGAGCTAAAGTTATAATTCGGCCTTGTAGCATGTGCTGTCTTTCATTATTTATTATGTTACTGCGATAGTTTCTTTAGAGCGCAAGTTTTGCTGAGGCATTCCGGTAGGGCGTGATGTACGCGGCCCCGAAGGAACTTTCTTTTTCTTTTGGCAGTTTAGTTTATTTTGTAATGTGAGTAGCCCACTGGTGGAGCCTTTCTTGTGATTTTTTTTTTTTTTTGTGTTGTATGTATGAATTTGCGCAGTAGTAAGAGTCTCTTTTGCCTAAGATTGACTGTTTAATAATTTTCGTGCTGCTCTTGCACGCCTTCGAGCCCATGTAATACCCTGAGATAAGAGCTCCCTCTCTACCGCACGTGATGCCGTGGTCAGTTAAAGCTTGGTAAGAATTATGGCTTGGTACGAGTGAGTGCCATCGTATTTTGAACATCGCAGCGTGGAGTGTATATGAGAGAAACAGTACCACCACAGGGTCTTGTTCTGATGTAACATATTCTCTTCTGGGATACCGTAGTACACTTACACAAATCATTTACAAAAACAACATGAAAACATTTGGTGCATTAATGTTAAAAGTAAACATTGCTGTAATATGAAAAATAAACAAAACACTTTGTGTGGTAATATGAAAATAAGCATCTTGTACGGTAATATGAAAATAAATGAACTCTCTGGACGGCAGTATAAAATTAAACAAAAACTTCATACACTGTCAACCCTGGTACATTGTCTACTCAGAATATTCAGATGATGTAAGATCTTCAACAACCCTGTCACTCTTGGCCTTTCCCTCAGTGTCAGAGTCGTCGTCTTTCCATATTATGTCGTCCTCGGTGCTGTCAAGTTTGTTGTATATGACGAATTTTGTAAGCTTGTGCTTGTGAAATTCTGTTCCAACTGTCCGTGGTCCAGGTGCACACTCTCTCAGACGCTGGCCGCTGAATTTTACCCCTGGGTGTTTGGCGGTGGTTTCCCTTAGCCAAGTATTCTGTGTACATTTGCTGTAGGTGGTCCTTAAGTGGCTTATTGACGCTCACGTCAAGTGGCTGCAACAAACCAGTCAGCTCGCCGGGAATCACAGCAGTGTCCGTCTTGGCTTCTCACAGATTGGTTTTACCCTATTTTATCGCACAATCACCGCCATCACAATGAATGTGCAACATAATAGCTCTACTAGTTTAACAGTCCGACACCTTGTGTTTGTCTCGCGTGTGGTCTTTCCCATCAACGTAGCAAATTGATGACGTTGCAAAATAAAAACAAAGTTTGTAAACACTGCAGTGATAATAAACTGTTGCGGAAATGCAGCAAAACTGTTCAGTCGTTATTGTAAATCACTTTCTACTTAAATATTTTAAAATGTCAGCAAAGCAAAATATTTGGATTTCTTACAGTACGACATGCAGAAGCCGAAAACAAGTACAGTAGACTCCCGATTATCTGTGTGCTAATTATCCGATTTGCGGATAATCCACGCAAAATATTTCACTACCTAGATACTCGTTCTCCTGCCAGCCACCAGATAACGATGTTTCCTGGTCATGGGGAACGATCTAGGCACATGCTTGTTTCATAACACAACATCGCTCGTTCTGCCGCTTAAGTATTTTTTGTGACCATAGTTTTCAACGAATTTCAATTATTAATTTCTTATTCCTTTGCGAATGGTTTAGACTATCTACAGAGAAATAAATAGATACTTAATATTTACTGCTACAAGTACATAGCAGTTAAGTTTTTGAAGATGTGTAATGATAAAAAATGTGGCTTAATCCAGTTACAATTACTGCGAGTGGCTGTTGTAAAAGTAAACATTGACAGAATATTGTAACAATAACTTAAGATCATTTAGCATTATTTGAACACTTTTATTTATGATACTTTTCAGTGTATGATAAGAAAACTTGACTGCATTGTGTCGATCATTTTTTGAAATATTTGCCCCCTCCCTCATCCAATTTTCCTCCCAGTATGGTGGTCAGCCGTGATGCCCAGCCTGTATACGTATTACCATAAATAAATTATGTATCATTTACATTTTACATAATAAAAATTGACTTATGGTGATGCAAACTGAAACCAATATATTTTCCAATGGAACAAAATGTTAGTGTTGGTGATGTAGAAATTAATGATGCAGTACCATAATTTTTGAGCTGAATGTGATATGGGTGTGTTTACGTAGTGGGTGTTGGTTTAAAACAGTGTTACGTAGACGTCTGTGTTTCTTCTTCTAGAATGATTTTCGAGAATTTCCACTGTTACTGCGCCAAGCTATCTCTCTGGCGAGAAGAATGCAGGATCCGCTGATAGAGTTCTCACAGCTGTGCACTTCTGACGAGGAGGTTCTTTGTCTACGCTATCATCCACTGCAGGTACCACATGTTCTGTCTTTATTTATTTAGAACTTGAGAAAACTTGCATGTTACCTTAAAGGTATACATCATACTATGTTAAGTGTCATGGTGATGAGTCCAGCTGACTGTCAAACTAACTTCATTATCAACCCTGGTGTACTGTCTTGGTTCCTGAGTGCACCTGCCCCTTGAAGTAGCTAGGTTTTTGGACATAACAACTTGAAGTACACAATTAGCTTATGAAATATAGGTACTACAGTATTTACATTAATTTGGCAAGCAGTAGTTAAAATACGTAGTGTATCACTTGCACTGGTAAATCACATGTGTAATGTTTTTATTTGGGCCTTGAATATTGCAAAAAGCTGTATAGATGTCATTGTTATGTATAAAGTCACTTGCACTTGATAAAGGGTGCGGTCTACCGCAATTTTCATCGTCATTATTTTATTTTTTATTTGTACTACATATTTTTTTTTTCTTATTTTAGACACAAAGTGTAACTGAATTTGGCTCTTATGAAATTTTTTTTTATCTCTCATAGTTTTTGCGTAATGGCTTGTTAAAATCATATTTTGCGTGTTTCTGTTTTAACGACCACACTAAAACCAACTGATATACCAAACTGAATAAAATCACATCGGATAAAGACATTGCAGGCTACAATGAGATTCTTGTAAAATTAAGGAATAAAAATTATTTGAATTTAAAAAGAATGCTGAAACTGAAAATAAAAATTTAAAAAATTAAATTTTTTTTAAGTGCAAAAAAATCTTTTAAAAATGCTGGAACTGAAAATAAAAATTTTAAAAATTCAATATTTTTTTTTTTAATGCAGATAACTTTAATTTTTTAATTTTATGAGCATGCCATTGTTGCCTGCGATGTCTTTATCCGCTGTGATTTTTTTCAGTTTGGTACATCAGTTGGTCTTTAAAACGGAAACATGCAAAATATGACTTTAACAAGCCATTACGCGAAAGCTATGTGAGATAAAAAAATTTCATAAGAGCCAAATTTAGTCACATTTTTTGTCTAAAATAAGAAAAAAAAAGTAGTACAAATAAAAAATTAAAGAATGATGATGAAAATTGCGGTAGACTGCGCCCTTAACTTGTTTTTTCGTATTGATAATTTCCAATAGTTTAGCCAGTCAGAAGAATGTAGCTAACTATTTTTTATAATTGTGGTTATTAGTGCAAAAACTTTTGTAGTCATAACAGAATTGTATCATTGACATTTATTATGTAGACCTTTTACTTCTATCAGATGTTTGTAATTTTTTTAGTTAATGGAAGAGGTTGTGTGAATATTGTAGTATTAAGGCTATATCACTTGTACTGCGTATTTGTTTTGTGTACATAAGTAGATGATTTTCATAGACAGGAAACTAACTAATGTAAGTATTTTAATTATTTTGTGCTAACCTGTTGTTTTCAGTCTTGTACTTTTTTATATGTTGAAATTATTATTAATGCTTTCTGCAAAGTCATAAATACTCGTACAATATGATAAATTAAACTAAAAGAAATCGTAAGAAAGAATAAAAAACACCCTCTTAATTTTTTTACTATATTTAATAATAGGTAAGATGAAGTAGGGAAAAAGTTTTCAAGGTGTGATATTTGTAACTTAACGAGTAATTGCAAATTTTGTAAAAACTAAAAATGTTGTATTGTATGCAAATTAATTTTTGGAATTTTGCCTTCTTGCATGTTTTCTTTATGTACTTAAAAAGCGCTGAAAATTATATTTTATTTGACATGTAAATGAACCTGTTAGCTTAAAATACGAAATAATTATAACAATTTCAGTCAAGTGATGTAAGTTATTAGAGTACATAAATTGCTGCAAAATTTCAAAATTAAATAAATTCTTCTTCCTAAGGTTTTATTAAAAAAAAAAAATTGTTCTTATTTTATGCGTATCTACATTAGATAAAAATTAGAACAAAATCTGTGACATTAAAGTACGTGGCCCTAGGTGATTTGATATGAAATGACCCACATATGGTCATGGTTTAGGGTGCCACTCCATGGATTACTGGCATGGAGACCCGGCTAGTCTCTCTCTCAGGGTGTGTGACGTCGCCCGCGTGGCTCTAATCCTGAACTCTCTGGCAGAAGTTTACACAGTTTTAATTCATTACAAAACACTGTTATGTGTGCTCTTGAAGGTGTCCCACACGCCTACCGACCGAAGTTCGAGCACCCGACGATGTTCTGTTTCTGCTCGTCCGGTAGCACCCCCGTATTCTGCCCCCTCAGTCCTGCGATTTCCCGTTTCTCTCTTCTCAGTGCGGTGATTTCCTGTTTATTTCGCCCCAGGCTTGCCACTTCTGTTTCACTTGATGACTCGTTGCCAATATAGTTCAACAGTAAAAGAATGGAGACATGTATGTAATTCCCTTATACCCTTAGCACAACCTTTTTCTCTAAACTATAATGTTGGTACTGCAGGTGGCAGGGTATCGAGTTATGTAGCAAATGTAAACAAAACACTCACTTAACCTAAACGTGATAAAGTTTCAATGGAAAATAACACAAGTAACTTGAGGCACAGGTTGAGACTAAATTAATTACTTTACACTTTTAAAACAACTTCGTCTCAGCAAGTGAAAAGGTATGTCGCACAAAATTTGTGTCACTTGACCTCGACGGACTACATAACTTTATAGGCCTACATGACAGGAATCACATCGGGCTCAATGATGTTAGGGGCGAAGCCCTGGCGGACGTCAGCACGACAGAAATTTGCGTATGGCAAGTCGTTACAGCATTGATTGTAATTTATCTGTGATTTCTTTTTATTGTCTTTGAACAGGAATTGTGAGGACAATGCAGGAAATGTATGGATAAATAGAATTGAAATCTGTCTGTACACAGAGATTTAACTCATTTATCCCGCTTTTGGTTGAGTTTATTTTGGAAAAAATTAAGTGGGTGTGTTACATTGGTGTTTTCGGTACCTATTTTCATTGAATTTTATTTTTACGACGGAGGTGAATATAGTACATAAACATAATTATCTGTGTATTATTTCACACCACTTTTGCTTTTTAATATTTTGGGCATTCAGGGAATATATAATATGTACACTTGGATATCATTTTATTTTAGAAGATGTGTGCCTAGTATTTAGTGATATTACGGTTTTAAACATGGACTTAAAGAAAAAAAATTGCAAAGATAAAAATGGCTTTACAAATAATTTTGTGGTAAAATTATGATATTTACGGTTTTATGATAAGTCCACGTTTTAAAGAACGGTGGACAGTCATAAAGCAATGATTAGGTAACGGCAACATAGAGTTTGTTAGTTGATAGAGTAGTGGGATATACCGGTAAGTTGCATGTGTGTGACAGGACCAGCTAGGAAGAGAAGAACTTTTGGAGGCACTGTACCTAGAGTTTGTGAACCGGACCAACGAGGTGGGTGTCGATATAAACCTTGCCGTACAACAACCCTACACTGCCAACCTAGTGCAGTTTGTTTGTGGCCTTGGTCCGAGGAAGGGACAGGCACTATTGAAAACATTGAAGCAGAGTAATCAACGCTTGGAGAACCGAACACAGCTTGTAACGTCTTGTCACATGGGCCCCAAGGTTTTCATCAACTGTGCCGGCTTTGTCAGGATTGACACCAACTCCCTGGGTGATAGGTAAGCTTACTGCTCTTAGTAATTTTAATTACAATATACATATATAGAGTTTCTTGTGTAGTGCGGTACATCAAATTAAACAAATTTCAAATAGAAGTTTACAGCTTTTTTATGTGCTTTATAAATTATATAGTGTGTTGTGAAAGTACAGTAAAATCTCATAACAAGCTCTGTTATAGTGTGGTCATAGTTACGGCAAGCCCTTTTTAATTAGCTGTCAAAAAATCACAGAAATATCCCTTGATTGACTGTGATTTTAGAAGTAGAAATGCAGTTGGTTTGGGTTGGTGGTAGGAAGCAGCCTTGATGCAAATACCTTAACCATTTACAGTGGCTAAACCACCCGTATATCCCATCCTCCTGTTCCATGAAACACCTTCTGCCCCTCGTGTCATACGAGTTCCGCCTTGTCATCTCACCTCCCGCTGGAACCTAGCAAGCACGCTGCTCTTATGTATGCCAAGATTTAGGGGGTTTCATCGTTTCACTCTGACAACCTGCTTCCATTATTTAATTTCAATCTCTGTTTTGATACATTTTTGAATTGCAATTTTGTGCTACTGTTATTACTGACCTACACAATTTCTTGAGCTTCAATTTGTCTCTGGCTAGATTTCACAAAATGAGCAACAAAAGGTTAACATTGGATCTTGCTACGGACAGAGTGCAGTGATGATCAATGCATTAAGAGAGAGCTTTCTCCGGAATAAAGTGATACCTATCTGCTAAGCCTAGATTTTTTGCTAAAATTGTAAAAAGGAATTGAGCGGTTCAATGTTTTACCAAGTGGGTTGCATCCCAATTTTATCCCATACGACGTCACAACTAAGTGGTGCGTCAGAAGTATGAACAACAACCTCTTGTACAAGACATAACACACCACAGATTACCTACATAAACCATAATGACTGGAGCTAGGGTATATAACCTAGCTGCTCTTTAATATGAGTTCAACATGTTTCTGTCGTGCCACTGTGATTGGTCCACACTACCGTATATTATAGGTTACGTGTTATTAATTACTTGTTTACATCCTACTGTACATATAGTGTATCATTCATACAGTTGCAGTGTTTGATAACTTAATGTATTATGTATGTTCTGAACACACAGCACAGAAGCTTACGTAGAAGTGCTAGATGGTTCGAGAGTCCATCCAGAGACATATGAGTGGGCGCGCAAGATGGCAGTAGATGCGCTGGAGTACGACGACGAAGATGCCAATCCAGCTGGAGCTCTAGAGGAGATCTTGGAATCACCAGAGCGTTTGAAAGACCTTGATCTAGATGCCTTCGCAGAGGAGTTGGAACGACAGGTTGTTAATCCTAACCTTATTAATTATTTAATATTATTTTCTATTTTTTAGTGTTAGTTTTAAGAAAGAAAATAAATTTTTTTCCAGGGTTTTGGGAACAAAAGTATAACGTTATATGACATCCGCTCTGAGCTGAATCATCGGTATAAAGACTTGCGAAGTCCTTATGTGTCTGCTAATACAGAGGAGATGTTCGATATGCTGACTAAAGAAACTCCAGAAACGTTCTTCATTGGGAAGATGGTATTGGCGACCGTCATTGGTACGTAGAAATTGTCCATGTACTATTTAATCTGGTAATGAAGATGAAGTTAGTTCAAATTTTTTCATTTTATTCATTCAACAAATTATATAATGTCATTGTTTTTCAAATCAGTGTTTCCTGCTTTGGGTAGGTGCAGCAGGAGAAAGTTGCTTTGCATTATAATATAGCAGCTGTATTTGTTAGGAACAAATAACGAATTCAGTGCAACAGTGTGTGCATGTTTGAAAGTTTGTCAACCAACAGAAATGTCTGCTATAATGCTGTTGTAAAATGAAAAACATGCTTTTGAATTTTTCTCATTAATTTCAATGAAGTGAATACTGTACTACTAGTGCAGCTGCATTCTGTGACAGTAGTTAATGTTTATGCACACACTCGGCAAACACGATGATAGAAACTGTCTCTTATTCCTATCGTGCACCCACATTAAGAAGTTCAGTTTTTATGCAAATCTTGTTACTGGCATTAAAAAAACCTGTAAGATTTCTTACTTAACTTTACATTGATTTGGTTGTTTATACTTTTTTTTCTCAGAGGACTCAACAAAAACAGTTACGTCACTTTTTGTAAAGTGTGTTAGTATTAAATTTCTCAAACCTTTGATACCAGGTTTCAAATACAGTGAACCCTTGATAACTTGGACCTCGATGTCCCGGAATTCGGATAACTCGGACAGAATTTAAAAAAAAATGTAATAAATTTTAATTATTTATTTTTTGGTTAAAAGGCATAAAAAATCTTTATTGCTGAATTTAAATTCATCACATTATATTTTAGAACAGTATTAAACTTTATAATGTAGTCATCCATCGCTATTTAGCCTTTAATAATCCCACAGGAAATACCTGGCAAGTTCCATGTGGTAAAATGTTGCTAGCGAGGCGCGCAACGTGTGAGTAAAGATGCAACGCAGCAGGCCGACCTCTCACTTCTTTATCTTTCCTCTCTCTTCGTCCTGCGAGCCAGGCACGCACGTGTGTCGTAAATAAACATTTCAGTATGGTGCTTGTGAAATGATGGTAACTACGGGTTATAATGACACATAAATGGAAAATTATTTTGTTCTGGTATGTACAATGAATTCAGGGTTGCAAAACAAATTGTCCCGGACATTAAAAAGAAAAATTAAAAATCATTGCTTTGCATTGCGATGTAGAAAAATTGGTGTGAGGGTTTTACGCCCCTTCAACAACGATGTTTCCAAAAGCCGATGTGGGTGGTGAAAAAAGAACACAACATCCATGCCCAAGCCGGACACGATGAGTCACGCTCGCTGCTTGATGATGCTCTGTTGATAACGTGACAGCGCCTGGAGAGTTGTAACGTTTTAAGCATGAATCGGATTTGTTTATGAACTACTTCATGTGAAATAATAGCGTACATGTAATGGACTGTAAAATGTAAACTTCTTATGCGGGATAATTTTAAACGATTTTCATTGAGTGACGCACGTGAATGGATTAACAAGATTTTGTAGTTTTAATTTCTCCATTTTACTATACACCGACAAAATCTTTTTCTTTATTTTAGAAGAAATGTTCACATTATGAACGAGTAAATATATAAATAAAGGTACATTTGTTATATTCTACACCAAAAAAAATTTAGAAGGTAATTTTTTGAAAACCCCTTATAATGGCAGCACCTCATTTTTTCGGCCTAAAATTTGGTCAAAAATATGCGGCGATTACGCGAGTAAATACGGTAACTCTGTAGAACATGATTAAAATTTTATTGCTTTATAATATGACAATGTGTGTAAGAATACAGCTGTAAATTATGTGTTCTATGATGCAATTTACATAAATAACATTAAATTTTAAAATTAGTAGTGTTAAAATATGTTCACATAATGTACAGTGACCCAGAAGGATTGTTAATTACAGTACCGTTTTTATTCATGTATACGAGGAAAATTATTTTTATACCTTTGTAACTTTGTAGGAGGGTAGAGTAACTATCAGGCTAGCAGTTGGCTGCTGCCCCTACGCTGTAACATACGGACGTAAGGAATTTTTCAATGTAAACATCTTGTGTAAGATGCGTGTGGTCACGTGCGGCGTTTGTATTGCATGAGACTATACCGGTTGACCTTGACTACTTCCGCTTGCAACCTCCCTAGCTTATCTCCAACGATCATTTCTTATCTCTCTCACATGTGTAGCACAGAGATTTAAAAAAGGATCAGCCAGAAGTAGCAGCATAAAAAAATAAATAAAGATCTGACTGCCCACATTGTTTCACATTCTTTTATAGTCCTCCACGTTACGTTAATTTTCCCCCTGCATGGCGGCCCTCCCGTAACTTGAAACGATAGTTACGTACAAAACAGTATTTATTGCAGCCTCTTTTGCTTGTAGAAATAATAGTGTACTCATTTCTTCGCGTTTCTTGTGATTAATGACTGATTACCCCACTTCCCCAGACACCCCTCGATAACACGGACAAATCGTAACTCGGACAGCTTCTTCCTCCTTTTAGTCCGAGTTATCAAGGGTTCACTGTAGTTATTTATACTGTCACAAAGTTCATTTCGCTCTGAGCACATTGAGTTAAGTTTAGAAAAATGCATTAATTAAATAAAAGTTTAGTAAATGATTAAAATTATCTGAAGGAAATATATAGTAGTTTTTATTTAGGTTTTATAAAAGATAATTTTCTTAAATTTTTAGCTAAAGGTAACTTGGAGGAATTTGGAAGTCATATTGGTTTTTATGTTTCATTAATTATACAGTCAACTCCCGATTTAAAGACCATTCGCGGTTCCCAGGAATAGTTTTGTTATTTCGGAGGGGTTGTTATTAGAATTTTGACAAATTTTTGTCGATCCCCGACCACTAAAATGTCACTGATTTTTTATCATTGAATCGGCATTTAGTCGTCTTTGGCGCAAAAAGTAGGTGTTTTTATAAAATGATACACAATTATTTTGAAAAGCAAACACGTTATTTTGAAAGTATGCCATCAAAGTGGATCTACGATCTTTGTTTAGTTCAATATAAATCATAAACATTGCCAATAACATTAATTCTTCCGCCAACGATTTCGATTTTGGGATGTCTTTTTCAAGACTGCAGCAATGAAGTATATTGAAATAGTAATACTTTTCAGTAGAGTGAAGTATTTTGATTAAATAGATACACTAGAAGCAGGTATATGAGCTTTCCTTGGCTCAAAATTAAACAAAATATAGATATTGCGCCAGCTACAATAGTTTTTGGAAATTCATTAGCAAGAAAGCTGCAATAAAATTGAAATACAGTAGTCATATTTTTTTTCAATAGAATGACGAATTTGAATGGATGGTACTCTGGATGTACATGTATGACTTTTCTGTAGCTCAACATCAAGCATGAGTTCATGATAATGAAACGTAAATATCGTTGGCAACGTATATTAAATGTCTGCATTTTGACACTATTTATTAGGTACTACACTACTATTACAATGTCGTTGATTGAAATACGGTAGTAAAAATATTTCAATAGGATGAATGTATGTCATGGTTGACATCCAATCCACAATGCTGTTTCACATTTTCTTTTCACCGATGTATACAAGTGTATCCACAGCTGTTAATTACGGTCGAGCAGATTGTGGGCACAAGCGCACGTGTGGGCTGGTGACTGACACTAAACACATTGTTGTCAAGTGTCGTACTGCCCTATGCCACGCATATCTGAGATGTGCACCCGACGTTTGGTAGTGTCAGTTATGAACTGTCCTGCTTTCACTTTTTAAAAGAATAATGCTTTATAAACATTACTGTGTACAGTAAAACCTCTTTATAACGACCTATTTTATAATGACCACCTGTCTATAACGACCCGTTTTTGAGAAACCTTGATCTTTTAATTTTTTTAAATTTCAAATTTCAAGGAAATCGGCAAAAAAAAATAGGTTTTTGTGTGCCGTGTTGCGTTTCTAGTGGCGAGAACTGTACTGCCCGCAGCAAGTGGTGACTCATCCTTCCTCTCTCCAGCCGTAACGGTACTGTTATCTTCCTTTCCCCTCACGTGAATACCCGGCGCGCTCGGCATTCTCCACCTTTGTTCACGTGCCAGTGTTCTCTCGGTCGCTGTTAGATACGCTACACGCTCTGTGTTTGCTCTATTATAACAACTTTGTTGCGCGACTTTTGGATTTCTCGTGGTTTTTTACAGTTTATGACGACTTATTACGCTTATTTTCATGATTTCAATTTGTAATTTATTTGGTTTGAGTTTATGAACGAATATTGACCCATGCAGTTCTTTTGGCTTTCGATTTGGTTACGATTATTAGGTTTGATTTTGTAAACGATTGTTTACGACCCATACATTTTTTAAAACTTCATACGGACTTTCGATATTTCCATAATGAGTGGAAAGCGAGTCGGCTTGTCGTTTCTGAAGAAGTATGAAATAATCAAGGAAGTGGAATCGACACAGAAGCCGAAGTCAGAGATTGCGCGGGAGTTCGGCATACTGAAATCAACATTGTTTACAATCTTAAAAATGGACGAGATTGTAAATGCAGTGCAGAAGGAAGGACGCAATGCAAACGTAAAAAAACTAAGCCGTAAGATGCACGCCAATTTGGAGGAAGCTGTGCTGGAATGGCTCGGCCAACTTAGAGCACAAAACTTGCCTGTAAGCGGAGGACTTTTTTAAAAAATAGGAAACAGTTGTTCAGCCCTTTATGTGTCAGACTTTCTTTTAGTGTGTGTTTGTTTAGTGTTCCTTCAATGCAGTGATAATAGTAAACAAATGATCTGCCTAATGTATCACGTTTGTTGGATATTATATCTGGTAATTTTCTTACTAGTGTGCTTGTAGTTTTATCATGATTTTTTTTTCTCTTGTGTATTCTTTAATAAATTTAAATGTTTGCTCGTACAACAGCTATGACTATGCTGTTAACTAATTAATTAGCTAATTTATAGTACACTTTTAGTAGAGTGGGGGCCATGTCGCTACATTTTCTTTGTCTGGAACAAAATATTTTACGCATTGACATGTAAGTTTAATATTTTAAGTGAGCGATAACGTTACGTTACAGTGCACACCTGTGATTATCTTTCTGTCGGTCTCAAGGCAGAGGAAGCTGACGTGCTGAAGAGGACAGCTGCTGTGGCTGTGGTATTGATCGGTGCATGTGCGCACAGCCATCTCCGGCACTCACT
>PNEQ01087765.1:0-11361 GCA_003012365.1 Medauroidea extradentata | reverse complement strand
ACGTCATTCATTAAGGTGCGTACTTTATTGGCTTGCCGCTTCACGGCTTTAAGGGCGTGGGACCCTCTAACCCACACTCCTCAGTGCATTGCGTAGGGTGTAATTTTATTTTAGTGCTTTCTTATGTGCTACGGGCGTGAGGAACGCCATAAGATTCCTCTGCGCAACAACCAATCAGACGTCGAGTGGGGTGATCACGGAAGTAACGCCACGGCCGTCGGCCACGCGGCCCTGCGAGAGAAGAATCTACCGACTGAGTGCCCGTTCTCCAATAACGGGCTGGCGCACCGGGCAATTCACTATCTAATCACCAACCCCCGCTCGCGTCATATTTAGACCTAAATGTTGACTGTTTGAGGAGTAAAGCAAACTCATTGTTAGCCTTTAATTAATTAATATTGGGCGGGACTAAGGCATTCTGTTTTGCAGCTAAATGCTGTTTTTTATAAAACTGTATGTTATGTCTGCTAGTTCACACACTACACAGTTGCACCTATAACCAGTTACCAACAAGTACCTAATAAGCATAAAGTAGGATTACAATAGTAATACGTAGCACTCGCAATTGGCTTACTGTTCGGTGGCAAGTTCAGACCTTTGTCCCTTTCAACTTCTTTCCAAACCCTTTCCGAACATCTCAACCTTCCTCTCACAACCATCAAATCCTCTCGCAAAACTTTACACTCTCTCACCGATCTAACCAGCATTAGACTGTGTACCCCACACCCTCTGATTCTTCAGTGTTGTATCTTTTCTCCTTGTACCCTCCTTTAGTTATTTAACTACCTAGACTTCCCCATTCACCCTCACAGTTTACTGCCCTGTACAACCTAACCAGTCTTTTCGCTCTCATCCTGTCACTCAACGATCTCCATCCCATTTCCTTAATCACTGATGTTCTATAATTACTTTCCTTCTTTCCCTCCTGCCCAGGCTGCCTTTTCCACTTAGGCCTACCCTTCACTCATCTCGCAGTCTTCCACTTCACCTTATCCGGCTTCTGCACCTAACTACCACATGTGTGTGTGTACCAAAAATTTGAATTCTTGTTTAACTTTTCCTAAAGACTACTTTCACCTTGTACCGCACTTCCAAAGCAACGGAACTGACATAACTATTGCAATTACATAATTAACACAATACCATTCAATACACGTAAAACAAATTCCCAATATACATGTAAAGCACATAGATAACCTATCATATACCCGAAGGCCCAGAAACTAGATACATCCACCTTAATAACAATTTGTACAGTTCTCTAATTGTTCATTGTCCCTATTTAATCATTTAATAGCTAAAGGTAAATGGAGAGCAAGTCCACCCCTATAACTCAGGCTCGTCTCTATCGTTTCCAATCGCGCTCAAGGACTTAAAATTGTACTCCTATTTAACACACCGATTCCGGAGTAGAGATAGTCAAAATCCAATAATTCCTATAACAGGATGAGTCGCCAATATCGCCGATCGGTAAATCAAATACACGTGCTCTTCTTACCTTGGGTTCCGGCCATTTCGCAACAGATTTATGCCCAGTCGTTGACCACACAACCTTCGCAATCATTCCTTAGCGACACTTCGGGGGAGGGATGAGTCAACGACCCATCTAATGGGGTCGACACATCTTCAGCCTCTTCTGCATATCAAAGTGCTATTTCAGTAAAGTCTCACGATGATATTCCCCAACGGCCGTATCATTAGACGTTCAACACTTTGTTCCTTATGAAAACAACGTCCACTGAAGTGAAGTTTGATCCAGACTTAGTATCACCGCCGCCGAACGGTAAACCACCGTCTGGCCTTCCCTCCAATCCAGCTGACGATCCTTGCCTTAATGTGTTCCCACATCAGCCAAACTCTCCTACTTCTCTGCCCGCCTGGTTTTTTCTCCAAACGTCCTCTACCACCACCTCAATCCCCCTTCGGCACACACAGAGCAAGCTTTCCAGGTAATAGGCAAAGTTTACAATCCAAACAGTCAAATTGGACACCAGGGTGGAAGACCTGATTAGAAGAACACAACACTAGTCACTCATAGGGGTACAACCTGATAAAGAGTGTTCAACTACTTTAGGTCATGCTCATCTAAAATTATGTGGTCAAAACTTTTTGCGCAAAGCTGTGATGAAAAATTACAACTTTCAGTAGCAACACAAAAAAAATTGTAGCACAATAGGCCTACAGGACCACATTTACTACCAATGGCATTAACATTCCATTTGTATTATTTACACTGTGGGGCATACTTTGCTCGTATTCATTTAGTAACAATGTATTATTAAGTGATATGAGGCTCCTGAAGTGTTTGGGCATAGGCTAAGTATTTACATTCGAGGCCTATATCACGAAAGCATTCACTTTATATAATTTCCCTTTCAGGAAAGTGTTTGTGAACACTGAAATGAAGTTAGCTAACTTCAACCCATTCGACTTTCTTAGAAGACAAAACATCAAAAAAGTGCTCTTGTGTTAATTCTGAATTTCGACTCTGAAGGTATAAAGTAGGGCATCATTAATTTTAATATACTGTGTGAAAAGTAAAGATACCTTCAAATAGTCTGCAAGATAAAATAAATGAAATAAATAATAACTTCTTAGACTTACAAAACCTACCAAATTATATCATTAACCACTCACAACCTCTGAAAGTTCAAATATTTTAAATATTCTGGCTATTGTCCACGATCTCAGTGGGCCCCACTGTCTTGGTAGGCCCTAATATTCCACAGCAACTTTGCCTAGATGAAACAGATACAGTAGGTATTGTTTTAATATCACATACATGCACACATCTATTTTTATTTGTCCTTTTTTAAATTCTGTTTTGCAACCCTTCCATAGCAATTCACAGTACTCGAGCCATCGTCTCAACTCTCCAACTAACTGATCGTCTACATTTCTATAGACAAATGAGGCTCCAGGAACATAATTTGGTCTGAGACTTATCAAACACTGCCGAACCCATGACGTATATAAGTTATTTTCTGACTAATTAAAGAAATTAAATCGTCCACCCATTCAAACACAGCAGTCTGTCACGATTGTTTGTACTTTGACAGCTGATTCTACACATAATTCACTTTGCGAATGCTCCGGGCCAAGCCGTCTATAAATATTGGTTTCTGATAAAACACATTCAAAATAATTATAAATGTTTGTTTTCTCATTCGTAATCTGTAAGTTGTTATGTGTTTTTATCGCCAACATGAGTATCTTGATATAGAAGCAGCACTTTTTTTTTCTATTTCACACATTAAGCAATTACACTGTTGTCTATGTTGAGTGCATCGTCATTGTTCATGGCAGAGTAACTGAACGAAATTTTAATTCTTAAGTTGTGTGTGTCACTGTCTCATGCGTTTTTTTTGTGGCATTTTTGAGTTACAAAATTGATTTAATATGTACATATTTACGAGATTCGTAACGGCAATATAGCTGGTCGTATAAATTATGAGTCGATGCACGCACAGAAACCAATATTAAAAGTCGTTAACTAGCAGGTATTTATAACTAAGATTACTATTTGTTATAAATTGTATTCAATACCCACGCATTTAATGAGTAGACATTATTGATAACATTTTTAGGCCAGTGTAATGTAATTGGTAACATTGTACAAGCCTACGGAAATAAAAGCATGTGGTGGTGTTTATGTTTACAAGCGGCGGAAGAAATATAAACTGGCATAAAATAGAAATTAATCAGGGCTTTTCTGAGTGCTCACTTTATCCCGAATCTGAAAGGTGGACTACAACTAGTGTACCTGTGCTGTGCTGGGGTTGGCAGATCTGTTATCATTTCGGTCCCTTTTACTTTCCTTGCCCTAATACTGTGACAGGGACGAGGGTGGAGGAGATAGGTGATTATGAAAATACTAGCGTGCTTTAAGAGCGTTCCCGACCAGGCGCCAGCAGGTTAGCGGAGAACCGGCACTCAGGTGTTGCAAGTGGAGTGGTCTCAGGGTCGTGTGGCCGACGGCCGGCTTCAAAACCCTCCTCGTCCTCCGCCGTTCTACTTACCTTCGGGGAGTGTTGTGGCCCTCCCCACGCTCATCCACACACACAATGCACTCGACAGGGATTTCGGGCACCTGTACACCCATATAAAATTACGTAACCGGGTTGTAGGGTCCCGTGCCCTGAAACACTGTGAAGTGGCGAAGTTAATAACAACACAAAATATAGGAAAGGCGTTATTATTCACTCACATCTGTCTCCCAGTACAAAAAAACAATCCTGGCGATGGCTGAAGCAGTCCCGGACCTAGCCCGTCCGATAGGCGACGCATCAAAAATCCCACGTGGTGGGGAGTAGAAAAGTTAAAGTATGTTAAGCCCCTGGGCGCGGAACGTGTCGACAGGGTTGAGGGGTTAACCCGGGCACTGAAGTTAACGTTACATTAAATGTTCCAAAAGATGAAGAAAATAACTATTGCTGTGAAATGATGAGACAAAGAGATGCTGGTGCCCGGGCGACTGGAGCCGAACCGCCTCGACACGCCGCCAGTAGTCAACTGCCGAAGCCTTGGCGGGCTCAGGGCGACCACGCTGCTGAGCGCGTCAAAACTTCTTAAAACATAAAAACATGTACAACCACACAAAAAAAGCACTTGAAAAATTGTATAAAAATTAGACTTGCTGATTAATGTCCAAAAGATTGTTTGGAATGTTCATTTTCATATTTTAAAGAATTTGGGTCAGACAATATTTTACGTTACTTGAATTTAAATTACGTTTGGAACAGAGAATTACTTTAATATGATTAAATGAAAAATCTAGAGAGCAATGTTACTATAAAAAAAGAACTTGAACAATTATAAGTTTTAAAGAAATTACGCGGCAGAGGTTGCCGATTGGACGTTCCATCATGACATTAGGCACAGGGGTGTTTCTACCTGAGTTTGAGGTTAGACCTGACAAGTCTTTCCAGGGGGCTGATTTTAGGGAAACAAGGTTACCCCTGGCCTATTATGTTGCTGTATTTTACACTGCACAAGTGTCCCCGTTGCCCTCACTTACACATAACACCCGCACTGACAGTTCGTGGTTCACAGCGTGTTTTTGGCATTTAGGCTTAATGGGGCGTATTCCTAGCAATGGCTAGAGATTAGGGGAATTTTGTCTACAGCTGGACGTTGCATTTGACTGTAGGGCTGCGTCTGGACGCCGTGGCCTCTTGTGACCACGCTTGTCGGGCGTGTTCCCATATGCGCCCGCAGTACTACTTGCTAGGTGTGTTCCTGGATGCGTGGTGCGCACGACGGGCTGTTCCGAGGGCGTGCGGCTTGGTCCGCGTCAACTGTATGCTCCATTCTTATGTCGGCACAGCTACTCTGTCCCCCACTGTGAGGCCGAGAGTCTCGCCAGTTTCCTAGCTTTGCTCCCCAATCGGCTATATTGTCATAATTTGCATCTAATCCTATTGGATGTTTGTTATTTGCCAAACATAACTTTCTGATTTGGTCTACATACACCACTCTTATATCTCTTCTACTACTGCCTCACGACACCAAATTGGTTAATGGGCTTAAGATCTTCAATATTCTACTCGGAAGCTCACTTACGGACCTTATCACTGATTGCTTGGACAAGAATTTTATCCCCTTTCTGATATGATGGGATATTATTGCTCGTCTGCCCTTTAGGAGTATCCAACGGGGCTGCTTCTGGGTGCTAACATGGCTAGTTTTGTTCGAGGTTTTGTTTTAAATATAGCCACAGCTCGACATTTCCCTGTCACTGTAAAAGGTGTGTTTCTATACACAAACAAGAACTCCTCTAACCGATGCAACATATGCACATGGCTGTTTTTGTGTGTACCATCTATAACTTCTTTCTTCAAACCTTGTATTATTGTTTGCAGCCCCCTTTCTGCTAATCCATTAGACTGGGGAAGGCATGGTATCCTCTCCAGTATCTTTATCTCATTTGATGTACAAAATGTGATAAATTCTGTTGAGTTGAAAGGTGGGCTATTATTCGAAACTAAGGTAGTTGGAATCCCATAAATTTCAAAACATGAACGAAACTTGTAAATTACTTTGGTTGTTGATGTAGTACTCATTATCCACACACTTGCCTATTTATAAAAATGGTCGCAATTACATTCACTGAATTTCTTCTCATATTCGCGCAGGTGAGTCTGGGCAGAAATACTCGTGCTTGATGTTGTGTATGGTTCGCGCCACACTTGGATGACCTGTTAACCGGTGGTCGGGATAGTACTGCGTGACTGCTTGCTGTGCTTCAGGGGGTACATAAACAAGCCACTGCTCTCCGCCTTTCGAGGTTAGTTTTTCGACACGCCCATTGACAACACACCAGTCTTCCGCAAGTTGTTAGACCTACTGATTTTGTTCTTGCTGCATGTCCTCCGAGGTTCGTTGAGCATATAAAACTAGGTTGCGTAACTGTCCGCGGTCTGCTCTGTGTGTGTGATGGGATTGATGCTATGGCCGAGAGTTGTTGGAGGGACCAACACTGCCTCCCACTCGTCTTCATCCTTCACTTCTACATTGTTGCTGGGTGCTCTAGACAGGGCGTCCGCAAGTTCATTATCCAGTCATGGCACATATTCTACCGCGAAATCGTAGGCTTATAACGACATTGCCCAACGTGTTAACTTTCTATGTGCTTCTTCCAATTTGTGCAGCCAAACTAGGCACCTGTTGTCGGGTCTCAACATGAACCGTTGGTATTCTAAATACAGACGGTAATGTTTGATCGCCCAGACGTTAGCCAAACATTCCCTCGTGTTTATATCGTACCTCTGTTCTCTGTTACCAAACTTGGCGCTAGCATAATCTAATATTCGGTTCTCGCCATCGTAGTCATTCTGAAAGAGCAAGACTCCTAGGCTATGTAAGCTGGAACCAGTTTGTAAGTACAAGTGAGCAGAAGGAATTCACTTGTGCTAATGTTTTACTCTGTTTGAAACTGTATTTTTTAATG
Source organism: Medauroidea extradentata (assembly GCA_003012365.1). NCBI lineage: Eukaryota > Metazoa > Arthropoda > Insecta > Phasmatodea > Phasmatidae > Medauroidea > Medauroidea extradentata. The sequence goes on along the minus strand of PNEQ01087765.1, from coordinate 4,412 downwards.
GTATTTGTGCAAGTGGTGAGTCCACTGAAATTCTTGCGCAGGTGATAGTAGCAAAATTTGGAATAAACTGCTGTAGCCAATTTATTAGTCCGAAGAATTTTCTCACTTGTTTGCGCATGCATGTGGAGGGGTAGTTACCGATTAGATTTTTATGCTCTTTGCAGGGACAGTTTCTGTCTGCATTTACTGTGTGCCCTAGGTAACTTAAGTCAGTTTTGCTATTGTGACATTTCTGCACGGAGCACATTAGCCCGTTAATGGCTAAATGCTCAAACACCAGTGCTAATGGGTTAATGTGCGCATCCCAAGTTTGAGACCAGATTACTACGTCATCCAAATACGCCATGACGAAATAACCAATGAAGCCATCAAAAACGCACACCTTCATATGTAGCAGGTGCGCACTTGAGTCCAAATGGCATCGCACAGAATTGAAATCTTCTCCCGTCGGGGTGGTGAAAGCTGTTTTGTGTCAGTCATTTGGGTTTACTGGCACCAGCCAGTAGCCACTCTTTAAATCGACATAGTGAAAATTTTGGCATTACCCAATATGTTTAAGGGTGTTTTGATGTCGAGAACCGGTGGTGATGCAAATTGCGTAATGAGGTTCAAGGGCTTGAAATTCACTCAAAAACTACAGGTATCGTCTAGTATAATTTCTTAATTGTGCCTACAATCTGTCGCTTCGATAACACCGTCGGCGATTATCTCGTATACTTGGTCTCTTAAAATTTTAAGTTGGTACGGGCTGTAGGTTCCCATTGGCGCATATATGGGTTCAGTTATGGTGGTGGTGATTTAATGCTGCATCACATTGGTACACCTAAGTGGCTCGGCGGGCGCCAAAGTATCCATGCGCCCACCTAATATTCGAAGTACGGCAGCCTGGTATTGTGGTGGTACTGCAATATCAAATTCTGCCAAAGTTACAAATGCATGGTGTATGTGTTTCCTATAGCCTAAACGATAAACAGTTCGGTGTTCAGTTATCACAAAATGAATTCTATTCTCGGCAATTTCTACGACAGCTACTACTACTAGCCACGGAACACCTAATATCGCATCTTCTCTCAGGTTAAGCGAAACTAAGGCACTGGCTTTCGTGCGTCTATCTCTGATGGTTAGATTGAGTTGTGTAGTGCCTACCACATGTCGGTGTGAGTGGCTAGCTGCACAGTATGTTTACATGCAGTCACCCTGTGATTTGAGATAAATTCGGCATGTACGAAATTATGCGATGCAGTGGTATCAGTTAATGCCACAGTTGAACACTGGTTTACAAGTACAAGAATCCGCAACAGGCGGTCACTAGTCACTTACTTTGCTTACGTAGCTGGTATTGGCTGCAGCGCTTGCTGCAATGAGTGAAGTTCTCGTCGTCGCTGGGTTTGTTGACGTAGGCAGGGCTGTTTCTAGGGGTCCCCATTGTGGAGTGTACCTGCTCCTGCTGCATGTGTGTCGGGCGCTCACTTTGCTAATGATACTGGTCATAGTAACAGTTACGACATCGCGGAACGTCGCGCAGTGCGGTGCTTTGCTGCTCATGGAAAGGGCAGTGTGCTGGTGTTGTCTGGAGCACTCGGCGCACTGGTGCTGTATTTAATATCAAATTGGTAGTCGGCCTGGCATGGCTGGACTAGCTGCAGTTTGTTGTCCATGTATGCTGGTTGTCGTGCACCGACACTACCCACACTGTTTTCCTTAATCTTGGTGGCATATTGTTTATACCTATTTAGACTGATGACTGTGCATGGGCAATTCTGGTATCCTGCATATATCGTTGACTGTAATGAGGGGCGATATTCTAAGCGGGCGACGTCCTCAGGTGATACATTGGGGTGGTACCTGGTTGCAAGGCCTATCTTGCAGCTCGTGTAAGTCCCCAAGTCTTCGTCCGTACCTTGCTTCTCCATGAAAATCGCTAATTGTTGTCTCAGCATGGAGTAGCTACTGGTATAACAGGCCAACAGGCCGTGACCTTCTGCAGGAACTGATTCCAGGCGATGATGTATTTTACGGTCGTGTTCCACCAATTTCTAGCTTCGCCACACAGCTGTTGCTAATTGCGCGGGGCACATCTGTGTTTTCGTAGGAGTGTTCTCGATTGCTCGATTTCTCCCTATGTTAGCTAGCGGTCGCATGGAATTCCTTCGCAGGGGCTGCGGCACTCTCCGCTCTTGTGTGCCACGGCGGCCGGTGGCAGCTCGGTCGCCCGGTAGTAGTGGTGCTTGGCTTCGGCTGTCGTGTTGTTGCATGGCTGGGGTTATGCTGCTGTCTGCGCGCGTTTGTATAGCTTCGGGTGATTTCGGCTTGACCCGAGTCCAATTGCACGTGGCTTATAGCGTATCGATTGGGTGTGCGCGGTGGTTGTTAACCAGATCGTCCACCTGGAATGTGGGTGGGGGTGGCTGAAAGGGTTTAGGTTGTTCTTTGTCCTCGCAATGGTGAAGTTGCAAAATGGCAGTGTCTGCCCATGCACGCACGACTTCCTGTGAAAAAGGATATGGCAAATCCCATGGCACGTTCTACACTTTACCGTACTGCTTCTTGCAGTGCTGACCGATTATGAAGGCCACTAAGTTGTGGCACCATTTAACGTCGCCGCCATTAAGTAAAATACAATCCCCTAGTAGGTGAATCATCTATCATCTCGGCGATGTGCGTGAGGTGGAGTAAGTTACTGGGACTCAGCTGATTTGTGCCTGCGTTTAGGCGATGTGGCGTACTGGTGTTAACTGTGAGGGTGACTGCCGCTGAAAGGGCGCCAGCTGGTTAATGATGTTATTGCCTGAACGAGCATGGGACTCTTGCTTGTCTCGCAGGGGGTGGTAGACACTGTGGCCTGCCTAACCCTTGACACAGTCTACTTTGTGGAAGAAAACAGGGTGTATGGGGGACCCGAGGCTGCACTGAAACCACGATACACTGTTGCTTGAGACTTGGTTAAGTCAGTCTCACACCTGTAATACATTAAGCATATCTTATAGAATGAACAAGTTATCTGGAGAGTGCCAGATTAAGACGGTGTCTATTTGACATCGGAATGAAGCTAACATTCCTGTTTACGATATTTTATTTTCCCGTGTGGAAATCAACATGGATATATTTTCGCCTAGCACATAAATATAGTTCACTGGACGCTTACCAGAGGGCCGATTAAATATCACCACTTGCGTTTTGCACCGACGCAGCGCAACGCAAGGAAATCTGCTTTGCACCTGCACCTCGAGTCGTAGTTGGAATTAAATATACTCGAAAACGCAAGACGCAAGGGGCGGAGCCTATTTAGGCTCGGCGCAAATGCCGCCCCTCTCCAACTTACACAAGCCAATCGGAAAATTTGCAACATCATCCTCACTGCCACTTGAACAGCAAAAGCTGTCTGCACACCCGCATGCTTACATGCAGATATAGCTTCCATGTAGCAGTGAACATTTCTCGCGCTAAAAATAATGTTTTGGTAAAATTTTTCGTAACCTCAAATTTTGTAGCCTTCTCGTGATTAAACAAGGATGTAAGAAGTATAGGTTCATATCAGATTGTGAAGGAAAATTGTTACAAAGTTTTCATTACAAGTGCATATGTCGTAGTTGTGTTTTGAAGTTTGAAAGTAAATTTCCATAATGTGGTTAGTTCAGTGTAGTGGATGCTGACGTGGGCCGCGGACGCCTGTTTGTCCGCTGGGCTACAGTGGCTCAGACGGCCGTAGACACGTGACCGCCTCCTTCACCACGGACGCTCCATCAGCCAGGCTTCACGTCTCTGGGGATGTGAATGCCCTGCCCCGTGCCTATAGAGCTTCACCACCAGCCTCAAGGTAGCAATTTCCAGCTACGAGTTTGAATGCCTGGCCAGCAACCATCTTCGTAGTATGTGTTAATTTAATGGGAATTGTAGGGCAAGTTGTGGTAATGTTTGTAAAGTGCGGGCTTAACGCGCCGCTACATAAACACGTGACAAAGTGGTGAACACGAGAACTGATCCATGCTAAATTCAGGCAAACTGATATCGTTTTTAGACTCTACAGATTTTCTAGAGACCTACAGGCATCATGAGAATAAACATTCTTCTTTTTAATTTTTCTATGAGTGAGTGATGTTTTTGATTAGGGCAGTAGGACGCTATGCCAAAGCCCACCAAAAATCGTCATCGTATTATTTTGTTACGTCTTACAAAATAATACTTAAGTAGACTTTCAGTCACATTTACAATTTCTACAATTTAATTACTTTTTCAAATATTGCTTTTATATTATTCGTTATTGCTTTCCTGTGTATTGTTGCATTTTTAAGTGTAATTCTGAACACGCCCTATACAGACTGGCAGTTATTAACTAAGGGCAGACGAGTATTAATAATTGTTTTTGTAATTTTGGATGATATTCTGTAATGAATTTTACTTTAGTTTAGCTT